>CM045569.1:23665569-23717666 GCA_024721245.1 Mitragyna speciosa
AAATAAGTTGAAGAACTTTCAGTTAAAAAATTAACAATGTTTACATTTCACACGTTAATCTGAGCACCTAAAGATAAAAGGACACAAAACTGTCACATCCAGAAGCAGCAGTAACTACCACTAAATTATGAAAACAATTAGATAGCAATCAATATTACCAATTGTGCAGAACCTGAGAAGTACAATAGCTAAATGAATGGCTCTTAGCATACATTCAAAGGGTACATATCCATTTTGCAGAACTAATCTGCGCCACAAGGAACTCTTACAGAAGAGAAAAGAGTACTCTGAATAACTTAAAAGCTAACTAACAGAAGTTAAGAAATTTTAACAATTTATATAATCTGAAAGGATGACACTGTGAGAAAAACCTCAGCATCATCAATAGAAGAAAGAGAAAGTTTCTCTTGGCAACAGTACTTACAACCATTAAGGCATGCGAATAATATGATCCTATATTTGAACAGGACCTACATAACAAACTTATAGAAACTAATCTATTTTTGTTCAAATACTAAATTGACCTGAAAACCCAAACAGAATATTGCAGGAATTTAAAAGGAAACCCCTTGTGCGTTCTCTGCAATTGTTAATATTATTTATGGATGCTGAAGGTGTTAATATACTCTGATTATTAGTTTTACCTCCTTACAACTACTCAAGAACTTCTAGCACAGGAAATACAGAAAATTCTTCAAATAAGAGCCTTTTAAGGACTGCATCATATTTTTCCGAAGAAAGATTGGTCAACTTGGTAAACTGAGCATGTGGATGAGTTGATAAGAGGGGAGATGGCAACCGCAGCCCGGGCAAATGCTGTCCACTAATTAACTCCAGTGGGATAAAAAGCGGGCTTCCACAAGGTTTTAACACTCTTGTTACTATATTGATGTTTACATCCATTGCAACTAAAAATATAAACATCAACCAGGAAGAAGTTTCCAAGGGAATTTTGAAAATTTGGCATCTGCAAGACAACCTCCAGAGTGTCCTCTAAGGACGTATTATCTGAATAATCAAAACACTACGAATACATAAGCAGCTCAATATATGAGAAATACTGATCAACACCAAGATGTGAAAGTCAGACAATAAAGAGAGCAACAATTAAGACAAAGAAACAAACAGTAATTAGCCCAAACAAAGAAAAAGAGATTCCTCTCACGAACTCAGACACTATACATAACAGTTCAATGAAATAGGACATGCATTGTATAATTTCTAGAGCCATCCCAACAAGAAAACTAATTGCACATATACCATCCCAAAATCAAGAAGTTATGGGCAGCCAACAGAACGGCATAGACTCGGGGGCATCGGTAAGTGCAAGCAATCACATAAAGCATAAAACTTTTTATCAATGAGTAACTTGACGCGCAATTTTCTAAGTAATCCAGCACATAACATCAGCATCCAACAAAAAGATTGACCCTTTTCCTCATTACCAATAACTTTGATCAAAATACAGACTGAGTATAAATTCCCACTACTTTTCATCACAAAAAATCAATGTAGAAAGACTTTTCTATTCCAAAATTAACTTCAGGCAGCTTATTAATCTTGCAGATGAAAGTTACACCTTTAACATGTTCCAACTAACATATTCTCATAAACCATGGACCATTAATAAACCATCAATTGCACAGTTTAAACTGCAGAAAACACATTTACAGTAGAAAGCCAACCACGTTTTATTGCCATATAGTACCATCATGGCTCATGCATTCTGAACCATTTCCAGTATGAACAAATAAAAAATCCAAAAAAGAAAAACAAAAGCCAGAAGTTCAAAACATTCATAACATGCAGAAGTTCATCTTACTGAATTTTAGGAACAACAAAATAATACTATAAATTGAAGGAGAAACTGAGCTGTTAAAAAGAGAAAGAAAGAAAAAATCCTGCAAGTTGGTATTTGAGAGACCTGCAGGGCTAAGATGAGAGAAACAACGCTTCTGTGCAGATTATTCTGGCGGATTTTATCCCCGGCGGCCAGACAAGTATTTGAATTTTGCGGGACATGTGGTGAAGGCGTGAATTCTAGGTTTAGGGTTCCGACGCACGCCTTTTAAGAAGAAGAGGATTAAAAAGGCGTAGCCTTTGTTTATGTGGCGGAGACAACACGCCTTTGTGCGGGGCTGAGCACCAACACCTGGTGACTGAACAAAACAAATCTGAATTTTTTATTCAAAAAAAATTTTTTTGACGAAGATTTACACAAATGCCCTCCACTCTACTGTATTCTCACATTTCACTGTGATTGATTTTAATTTCATCAGTGCCTTCAAATAAAAACATTAAAAAATTAAAAAATAATAAAAATGGTCCATTAATTATTGTCTATTTCTTTCCTTCTTAAAGAAAGAAAAAAACAGACGAGAAAGAAACGAGAAAGAAAGAAACAGACGTCTGTTTCTTTCTTTTTGACAAAAAGAAACAAATAGACGACACGTGTCGTCTATTTGTTTCTTTTGTCTGTTTCTTTCTTTCTTAAAGAAAGAAAGAAACAGACATTGGTTTCTTTCTTTCTGACAAAAGAAAGAAACAACAACACGTGTCTGTTTCTTTCTTTCTTTAAGAAAGAAAGAAACAGACATGGTTTCTTTCTTTCTTAAGAAGAAAGAAACAGACATTGGTTTCTTTCTTTCTGACGTGTTTCTTTCTAACAGTTAAAAATGCAACGGCTAAAATGTAACGGCTTTACAAATTAATGTTTAATTAGCCGTTGAAAGTGTTTTTGTTTTATTTACAAATTTTCTCTATAAATACTTCCTAACTCTTAATTTTCTTTCACATCAAAATTTATCTTCTCTTCCTCTATCTCAAATATACTTAATTCTTTATTTACCTCCTAATTTCTCTATTTCTTTTCTAATTTGCTCACTCTCAAGTTGTTTATATTCTAGTGTTTATTCAATTTATCTAGTATCTATAATTCTAAGTATTAAATTATTATTTATAAATTTTTTATTTTTATTTATCTATTGTCAAATGGCAAGTGTTGGTGGTGGGAGTTCATCCTCAAAGGGCAAAAATATTTTATACAACGTCAACCGGATTGAAGTTGATGACGTTGATGTTCCAACTCAAGAAAGCCAACGCATGGAGGCCATTTTCGAAGAGCAAACAATTGAAACCGGAGGAGAAAAAAGTCGAGCTCCTAAGTCCGATATCTTTACCAAATACTTCACCAAAATTGACATGAATGGTGAAACTCAAGCAAGATGTAATTTTTGTCAAAGATGTTACCAATACAAAATAGGAGATGGCTATGGAAAGTATCACAAGCATATGAGAACATCTCATCCTCAAGAATATGGCATCGACAAAAAACAACAACAAATTACCGGGTTTGCTACTTCTAACTTTTCTTTATTTCGATATAGTGAGGAAAGAAATAGGAATGAAATGGCAAAAATGATAGCTCTTGAACATTTATCTTTTAGTTTTGGTGAAAAGTTGGGTTTTAAAAAATATTGTCAAAATGCTTTAAATCCTCAATTTAAAAGTGTTCCTAGAACAACTCTTAGACGAACACTTAAAAATATTTATTCTCAAGGAAAAAAAGAATTAATTCAATTATTTTTAAATTTAGATAGTCGTGTGTCTATCTGTTCTGATATTTGGAGTGATCATTGGCAAACACATTCTTATATGGCTATAACTTGTCATTGGATTGATAACGAGTGGAATATACAAAAAAGAGTTATAGCTTTTCGTATATTTGATGAATCTCATACAGCCTTAAATATTTTTAAAATGATTAGTATTATTTTGGGAGAATATGGCTTATGTAAAAAAAAATTTTCAATTGGTTTCGATAATGCATCTGCAAATACAGCTTCTATTGGAGAGTTACAAGATCTTTGTCAACCCGGATTAGGTGGTAAATTTTTTCATATTAGATGTGCATGCCATATTTTAAATTTAGCTGTACAAGATGGTTTAAAAGCACTTGAAAATCATATCAAACCTATTAGAAAAGCAATTTCTTATTTGTGGACACATCCTAAATTAATGAAACAATGGAGTGCTTTTTGTAGAGCTAATGGAAAAAATCCAAAAAGATTTTCAAGAGATGTTCCTACTCGTTGGAATTCAACATTTGAATTACTCAACCAATCTAGCAAATATAGTGATTTATTATGTGCATTTTTTGCAACTAATATGATCGACATAATATTGCATGAACATAATTGGATTGTTTGCAATAAAATTTTAGAAGTTTTAACAGTTTTTAATGACGCTACTTATATTTTGTCTGGTGTATATTATCCTACTGCTCATTTGTTTCTTACTGAGGCATGTAATGTCGTTGGTTGTTTAAATGAAGCTAAAAATGATGATGTTCTAAAACAACCTATTATGGATATGTTTAGAAAATGGATTAACTATTATGAACATATCCCCCCCATATATTTGGTTGCTTCGGTTTTTGATCCTCGTGTCAGATTAGATGGTTTGCATGAGTATTTGTCTTCATATTATGAACAAATATATGGCAGTGATAATTATACTTATGATATTAATAAAATGGTATTTGAAGTTAAAGAACTTATTTGCTCTTTATATAATGAATTTTTTATTGCTTATGGTGATCGATTTCCTACTAGTACTTTGGATGAATCCTCTAGCAACACCAGTAACATTCCTAAAGGCAAAGGAACTGTTAAACTTGGTGATAAATTACTTTTTCAAAGGTCAAAGCGACAAAAGGGTTCACTTAATACTAGTACGGAAATTGAATCATATCTAACTACCAAATTTGAGCATGATGATAGCAGCTTAACTAAAGAGTTCAAAGTTCTGGAATGGTGGAAACGAAAATCAGAGAATTATCCTATTCTCTCCCTCATTGCTAAGCAAATTTTAGCAACTCCAGCATCAACAGTGGCAGTGGAACAAGCTTTTAGTGCCGGTGGAAGTATTTTGGATGAGACAAGGTCAAGATTAAGTCCTGAATCACTAGAAATTCAAGCATGTGTGGATGATTGGACTAGAGCAGAATATAGACAACAAGAGATGGAAATGGAAAATGATGAAGAGGATGAATTCAATAACACAACGGATTCTAGTACTGTCGCAAGCAATGAAGATGATTAAGTAATTGATATTTATTTTCATATTCAATCTCAATTGTAATAGCATAGATTTGATAAAAAAAATATCATATTCAAGAAATATCATGTATCTTTTTTTCTACTTAAAATATTTACCATTGAAAATGCAATATATTTTTCATCATTTGATAATGTAATGTATTTGTTTATAGAATTTATATCACACATTAATTCTTCATAAAATAATAATAAAATAAAAATATGATATTTTTTTAATGTGCATTTTTGGTTCGGGAACCGGTTTATGAAGAGCGGTTCTGGTTCCTTGAAAAAGTAGAACCAGAACCGCCGGTTCCGGAACCGTCTCCAGAACCGCTCTATATGGTGCGGTTCTGGTTCCACCAGTTTAAGGAACCGGAACCGGCGGTTCCGGAACCGTGGCCATGTCTATTCCTCAGCTAATCCTTTACTTATTGTTAAGTTTTTTTTTTTTAATGCAGCCAACGGACTTAGTAATATTCGCTTCCACCCTTTTCCACCCTATTGCCCAAATTTTGAACTTTACCAAAATTAAATTTTTGATACGCTTAAGTTTAGGGGGGAAGTATAATTATTCTTTTCTAGCTATAATCTGTTGCTTTATTTATTGAGATTAATTGTAATTGTTAGTTTAATTTGTATGTAATTCCATTGAGCTAAACAATGATTCAATAAAAAATGAGGCAAATAAGAAAAAGATACACAGAAATTCTCTCACTATGAGAGACTTTTCTCTCGCTATGAGAGTTTCTACCTCACTTAGCTGAGGGCTTTAGACATACAATTCAGACTATCTAAAGGATCATTAGTTATCTATTCTCGGTCTAGTGTTTGCTTAGTGCTTTACGTTTGAGATGGTGGTTCTTTTCTTGTATCTTTCTTTTGGAAATATTGTACTGTTTTTCTAATCTTCTTCATGCTTTAGTTGCTTTTCTCTATTTTTTACTAGTGGTAGTTCAACTAACTTCCTTGGTTTGTATTTTCTTTAAAAAGGTGCAATCTTTTGCTGCGCCTGGTGGGACTTGGGATTGTGAATCATCGATGAGATTGTCCTGGGGAAAGCTAAAATTTTCTAATCATGGCGGAAGAGCTAGCGGAAGTGCTTCGGAAATTTGAATTGTCATATGTGGAAAGGGAGGAGATTGATTTAAGTGACAAGGATACAAAAGAAGGAAGAATTGAGTGTGAAAAATGCTTGATAGGGAAAGTTATTGGGGAAAAAGTCATAAATGCAAGTGGAATAAAAAATTTTGTGAATCACATGTGGGGTTACCTAAAGAATCTGAAGGTGATGGAAATAGGGATTAATCTGTATCAATTTTTGGGTCTAGAGAATGAAGCCATCAGAAGAATTCTTAATGGAAGACCCTATGTCATTGATAATCAGATGTTAAGCATTAAAAAATGGGAAGAAAGGATAGACTGGAATCCAAATGCCTTCGATAAAGCATCCATGTGGGTTCAAATTTAGAATTTACCACTTCACTGTATAACAAAGGAAGTCGGGAGAAAAATAGGAGCTGTAATGGGGAATGTGGAAGATGTTGTGATCCCAACTAGAGGGACTAAACTTGGGCGCCATTTAAACATTAAAGTGGAGGTATATGTGAATAAGCTGTTGATGAGAGGGACAATGATTAAGAGAAATGATGTGGGAAAATGAGTTGAGTTCAAGTATGAAAGATGTCCGGATTTCTACTATAGATGTGGTAGAATTAGGCATGGAGAGAAGAACTGCAATTATTTATCTTTGAAAGAAGGAAACAATGGCAACAACTAGTATGGTAGTTGGCTAAAGGCCTCAAGCAGCAGATCTCCACCAAGAAGAACAAGTCAACCTACTTCAAATCAGGGCCTCACAATTCAAAAAGTGCAGGTTCAGAGTAAATATCAACAAGGCATCAGAGAAGAAGAAGAAGAAAGAATCACTAAGGGACGAGAGGAAGGCCATTCCAAAGATGAAAGGAAATCAGCAGAAGAACAACAGGATGCTGATGGGACAGCCAAAAAAGAGGGAAATGGAAGAGAAGTTAGGGGGGAAGTTCAATTTTTTAAGTTGGGCAATGTACTGGGAAATAAGGAAATCATCAATAGACCAACTAAAAGTGAAAAGGGACTAAAGGAAGATACTAGTGGGCCAATGGAGTTGGGCTTTTTGTTAAAGGATAATGGTAAGGAAAGCCAAGTAAGTGCTGGTATAAGAGGAGAAATGGAAATTGAATTTGGATTGGATCCAAGCAATAGAGATGACAAGGTTAAGAAACAAGAAAAGAAACATAGTGGGTCATTAGTTAATGAGGTTCTGGAGAACAAGAGAAGGAAAGAAATAAGAAGGTTTAAATTAAAAAAAGAAAAAGATATTACCACTGGGAGTAACACACAAGAAAATTTTGGCTTCAAATCATTCTATGGTTTTGTTGGAGTTATACTCGAGTATCAAGAAAGCTAAGAAAAGGTTCTATTTTGATTCAAGGTGGCTACAATTTTCAGAAGTGAAAGAAGTGGTTGACAGGACTTGGAAAATAAATGTGGAAGGCTCTAAAGGGTTCAAACTTTCAAAGAAAATCAAAGAGTGTAGACGGGCATTAACAAAGTGGAATAAGAGGTTAAAGTTGAATAGCAAGGCTGAAATTAAGATATTGAAATAAAAAATTGAGCAGATAAAGAAGAGAGGTGGCCAAGACGTCAACGGGCAGATAAATCAAACAAAGGTTCAATTAGCTAAAGCCTACAGCAATGAGGAAAAATTTTGGTCACAAAAGGCAAGGGGTGGTTGGTTAAAAGATGGTGACAGGAATACGACATTTTTTTCATGCTTGTGTGGCCAATAGAAGAAAGAGGAACCACATTTCAAAGATCCAAAAAAGTCAAGAGAGATGGTATGAGACTGATAAGGATATTGGGGATGAAATTGCTAGCTTCTATACACTACTCTTCACTAGCTCTCAGCCCAGTGATTTCACAAAAATTTTATAAGGCATTCCTAGGACAATTACTCCAGAAATGAATTCACAGTTAACAAGGTCTATCACAGAAGTTGAAATCAAAGAAGCTCTCTTTTCAATGCACCCTAACAAAGCTCCAGTCCCGACAGCATGTCTCTGATCTTTTTATTCTAGCATATTATTCATATTGATGCTGTAAATGCTATGGAAAATTTTTTCAATACGGGTTTTATACCAAAATCTTTTAACGAGACATTAGTGACTTTGATTCCTAAAATTAGTACTCCTTTAAATCTCTCTCACTTTGGACCCATCAGCTTGTGCAATGTGATTTACAAAGTGATATCGAAAACCCTTGTAAATAGACTCAAACCTCTTTTGAAGTTGTGTATTAGCTAATCTCAAGCCGCTTTTGTTCCTGGTCGTCAAATAGCTGATAATCTAATTGTTGCTCATGAGTACATTCATTGGCTTAATCAAAAGAGATATGGTAATGATTCTTTTATGGCTCTTAAGATTGATATGTCTAAAGCCTATGACCGGGTTAAGTGGAAATTCTTGTATGCTTTTTTAGCTAAAATGAGTTTTTGCCCCTTGTGGATAAGATTGATACATGGCTGCCTTTCATCTATGTGTTTTTCGTTCAATATTAATGGCAACAAGATAGGCTATGTTTGTCCTTCTAGAGGAATTAGACAACGGGATCCTCTCTCTCCCTATCTCCTTTTGTTTTGTGCTGAAGGTTTTTCAAGCTTGCTTAAACAAGCTGTATCTGACGTGGTGTAGATTAGGTGTAGAAAATCAAAGCAATATACACACAAAAGTCAAGTAATAAAATTTAATCTCCTAACTTTTACTGCAAGTATACGGGTTATTGTAGTATGGAAAATTCAGGTTGAATCCCACAATGAACCAATTAAGTGCAATTACTAGAGTTTTATCACTTTCTTTATTATCTAAGCAATAATTAATTGAACAAGATAAATTGGTTAAAATTTAACTAACAAAGAGAAAGTTATAAGAATGCAAGATTTCTTGTAGAAAAATAATTATGAATGAGTTATAAGGTAATGAATCCACTAATGATCAAGACTAAGGCGTACAGATTAATAACTTGCCAATATAAACTTGTCTTGTTTAGAAATACAATTGCATTTGTATGAAGACTTGTTCTCACAATGAATTGATTCAACTAACCTACTACCATAATAAAGTTGCCTTTGCATGCATGAATTGCTTCATTAAATGCTCATAAGCATAACACTATTTTCATGTGTTAGTACTTAAGCTCAAATATTTATTTTTCATTATTAAGATCAAATTTAATTGAATCTTAACAATTAAAATGCTTTGCATGTGATGGCTTTTCAAATACAAAGGTTAAAATTTGAATGATTTGAAGAAACTAAAGCAAGAAATGGCAAGTTCAATCTACTACAAGTTTTAATATTGATTCATTAGTTTCATCAAAACCCTAGAAGTGAGAATTTAGCTCAACATAGTTGTTTTCAAATCAAAACACGTGAATTGAAGACAACTAGTCATAGCAATCAAGATGAATGAAAGATACAAAGTAAAAGGAAGCTTATTCAATAGAGGAACGGTTTCAAGAACTTGTATTCCTTCCACAAAAGTTGCTACAAGGGTTTTTGAACAAGAAATTCTCTCAAATTCACGATATCTCTGTTATAACTATGAGAATTCTAGCAATTCTCTACAAATTCTCTGATTTAGCATATCTCTAATTCTTTACAAACGACTTCTATTTATAAACAAGGATTTTATAAGTCATTTTTAATTTGCTACTACATTCAATGCATGACAATCCTTCTTGATGATTTTCCTTGGCATAAAAGTCTTTGTTTATACTCCTAATAAAATCTACAATTTGCAGAGCCCTGTTTACAGCTAAAAAGTCCACAAAAACAACTAGAAGAATAAGAAAATTGCAGCAGCTTAAAACTGACAATCAGTGACGATCCGTCGGTCACGATCCTAATACTTGGGCTCACTTGTGTTAAATCTTGCTAAGTTGTTATTGCACGTGTTCTAATCCTTTTACATGCATTTTCACGCATTTTTGCTGAATTTTTCAATTTTCTCAATTTTGCACAATTAATTTTCTAATAATTCTCCAATTTGTTCAATCCACTTAATCACCTTGATTTTGATCGTATTTGACTTCCATTGATCCTGATAAGTGCTAAAATATACTAGTTTTTAGTAGGTTTTTAGATTAGGTTTATAAGTTTTTTCATAAGTTTTTCTCTATTTACTTGCTATTTCTTCTTATTTTTGAGTTTAATAGCTAAATCATGTGTTAAAAAAATTATTTGCATTATTCTTGTGTTTTCATAGGGTTTGCACATTGCATCACCAATTTGGATGATAATTGGATGATATTTTAAGATTATTTAAAGTTGGTGATGAGTTAAAGTCAAGAAACCCTCAAAATTGGTGCAAAGAATCAATAGTGGAACAAAAATGGAAAAGAAATGGGTTTGCAGTTTGGACATATTTCAGTATTTTGGAAATAACTCCAGCTAGAGATATTGGATTGAGATGCTTCTTGAACCATTTTAAATCTAAGACGATGTTCTACAATTCATATGAGACATCCAAGTCCAGTTCTTACGTTTCGATGGTTCAATTTTCAAGTTATTGAAGCACATCTGTATTGTGAGGTAGTTTCGACCAGTTTCCAGTGTTTTGACTATATCTCGAGCTACAGAGCTTTAAATGACTTTATTTTTATTGTGTTAGAAAGCTATCGCAAGGGGCTACAATTTTTGTATTTTGAGGAAAAGCTAATTCCACTGTCTTTAAGGTCAAATTTGACATAGAAGTGAAAATTGAGCTTCTGTT
The DNA here is from genome assembly GCA_024721245.1 of Mitragyna speciosa. Taxonomy (NCBI): domain Eukaryota; kingdom Viridiplantae; phylum Streptophyta; class Magnoliopsida; order Gentianales; family Rubiaceae; genus Mitragyna; species Mitragyna speciosa. The sequence goes on from CM045569.1 coordinate 23,676,479, forward strand.
CGCATTCGCGATGTCACCCGCAATGCGAATGACGCCGTGAATAGGTCCAGAAAGTCACGTATTCCATCCACAGACGCGGCAATGCCGCAGATGGTGTCGCCGCTCTGTTATGAAAATCTGTAATTTTTTTGTTTTGTTTTGGATGGAATTGTTAAAAGGGAGAACCCTACCTCTTGAGGGGCATTACACACGCACCAAGGACATCAAAACACACTTTTGTACATATCTAGAGAGATGTAAAGAGAAAAAAGCAAGAGTAGAGGGACAACTCAAGGGCTTTAATGGTGTAACATAAGAAGATTTTATCAAGATGCAAGAGAAGATTCAGGAGGGCTGCATGAGAATGAGCTTTCTCTTTCTTTCTTGTCATTTGTTAATTGTATTCTTGTAATTATGAATTGAGTTGTTTATAATTTAAATGGGATGAATCCTAAATTCTTATGTCTATGATTTTATTCTTTGTTTAATAAAAGACCCACTTTGTTTTAGATTTATTCTTGAATTTATTAGCTATTGAATTGGGATTTGCATGCATCCTTAGATTCAATATTGATTTCATATAGTTAGATTGAGAAATCACCTATTTGATTAGATCATTTCTTGAATAAAGAAACTTTCATAGGTTGTTAGAGATAGAATCACGTAAGTCTCTTCAGTTAGATTCAAACCTAACCAAAACCATAGAATTCATAGAGCTTTAATGCTTCTCTTTGGAGTTTTGATTGAGAAGAGATTCCAATCAATCAACCAAGGGGATAGGGGTTAATATTTGAAAAAGATTGAACCTAATTAAAGGATTCTAGGGTCTAAGTGATTGGGTTATTCATTAATCAAGATAGAGTCATAGCATATTTGATTTAGGATATTTTTCATCTAGATTCGCCTCTACTTTTGCCCATTCTCTCTACTGACTTCTAGGTTGTGGTTTAATTAGTTTAGTTAATTCGTATTTCTAATTAATTTGCCATTCGCTTTGTGAGGTTAGATAATAAAATGAAAGTTAATACTAGTACTCACATAGTTCCTGTGAGATCGACACTCGATACTCCTGTACATTGTACTATTGGAAACGATAGGTGCACTTGCCTAAAGTATCCGTAGTATAGCCAATGGATATCAAGTCCCAATTGAGATTAAGTGTGATGAATATGCAAATATATAAAAAAATTGTGCATTAAATAGTTCAAAGTAACAAATTATAGTCAAAACCCTAATTCTGGGAAAGAAAAACCCTAATTTATAAAAAACATGTTATTTGAAGCTAAAAGTATTATAATCGTACTAAAAATACATAAAAAATATATAATAACATATATACTAATCTTGACAAATTTTTCACTTATCAGTATCAAATGGGAAAATTTCTAGCATTCAGATTTCTAGAAATTGACCAATTATTTCTCATATTTTCTTTGCAGATGATTCGTTATTGTTTTGTACAGATTCACAGGATGAATCAAAGGAAATAATGAGAATTATCCAATGCTATGGGAAAGCTTCAGGTCAAGAGATAAATGTTGAAAAATTCTCCTTTTTCTTAGCAAAAATGTAGATAAAGACAAAGTGGCTAAAATCACAAGTGTTTTGGGAAGCATGCACTGGTCCAAGCAACGTAAGTATTTAGGTCTCTCCTCATGATTGGTAGGTCAAGGAACAGTATTTTGAGTTTTATCAAAGACAATATGAGTAAGAGGCTGGCTAACTGGAAGACCACGATGCTTAGTGCTGTAGGAAAGGAGGTTCTCTTAAAATCAGTGGCAATGGCTTTCCCAGCATATGCTACGTCAGTCTTTAAGCTACCTAAAGAGAGCTGTGCAAGGATATGAGCAAGATGATGGCAAGATTTTGGTGGGAAAATAAGAAAGATGAGCGTAAAATGCATTGAAAAAATTGGAAGGATTTGTCGCAAGTTAAAGGAAGAGGTGGTCTAGGCTTTAGAGATCTCGAATGCTTCAACATTGCTTTGCTAACAAAGCAAGTGTGGAGGATTTCGATACATCCAAACTTACTTGTTAGCAAGGTAGTAAAAGGAAAATACTTTTCTAAAACATCAATTCTGGAAGCAAAGTGTAATAGAGGAGCTTCTTGGGTATGGCAAAGCATTCGCTACACGATCAGTTTGTTAGAAAGGGGACTTTGAAAGCAAGTTGGGGATGGGAAATCAATTGACATTTGGCGAGAAACACCAAAATAGGTAAGATCTGCTCCCCAAAAATTTAGACATATGAATTTCAGTGGGTAGCAGAGTTGATTCAAAACAGAATAGAATATTTGCAAACTCGAATCATTGTTTTGTGCTTTAGAGATAAGAGGCACCCGTTATCAGTCTTTGTGGAAGAAAGGACAGATAGGTTTAGGCAGGCAGCAGTCATGGAAATTATTCTACAAAGACAAGCTATGTTTGGGCAAAAGAGATGTTGGACAAGGAAGACAAACAACAAAGCAGAGAGGAAGGCACGAGCAAGAACAAAATGGGAATTAATGTATGGAACCAGGTATGGGATCTTAATATCAAACACATAGTGAAGCACTTTTTGTGAAAATGCCTACATGACATTCTTCAAACTCAGAAAATATCTTTAGAAGGACAAAAAAAAGAAGTCCCTGGTGTAAACGATACAGGAAAGGAGCTGAAACAATTGAGCATTTCTTTTTCTTTTGCAGTGCTAATAACATGATTTGGGAGACTTTTCCTATCACATGGGAATGATTGTTGCAACAAAGAATTAGCTTTTGGGACTATTGGGATGGTATTCAACGAGCACGAGAGAGGGAAAATGGAAGAGAACACATCGCTCTGACAGCCGATTTGTTATGGCACATATGGAAGATAAGGAATAACTGGATTTTCAATGTTGAATGCAAAGAAGCACACAAGGTGGCTAAGTTAGCTACAGATGATTGGTTTGAATTTAAAGAAGCAAATCAAGGGCTTAATAGGCTGGAAAACCTCCTAGTAAGCTTGGAGTCAACAAATGGCATTCAATCGCAAGACCTACAAGCTTAACATGAAACAATTATCCAAGTAGATGTAGTAGTGGACAATTCAAATAAGTCAAATGGCATTGGAATATAAGCGAAGAAAAGGAATGGAAAGCTAATCTCTACACGGGCAATTCCATATCTGTATCGAGTTAGTCCGAAATAGCTGGAAGGTTGTACAGTAAGAATTGCCTTATTGAAAGCATTGAAAGAACATTGGGCTTCCATTCTAATTATCTTAGACTATCAAGATCTTATCACAAAGATTAATAGAGGAGATGAAAATCTGTCTGATTTAGATGTGATTGTGCAGGATATTGTAATGCTAAGTCAATCTTTTTGGCATTGTAATTTTGCTTTTGTTAGTAGGAAAGCTAACACTTGTAGTCATGAGTTGGCAAGATTTGCCGCTAATCTAATTGAAGAACTTATGTGGAAGAAATTCTTTAGATGGAAGGAATTTTTCCCTATGTGGGTTTTAAAAGCCTCACAATCTGATATGCTGGTAGTGTCCAATAATTTGTAATTTGCAATGTATAGTTGAGTTCATATATATTTATAAGTGACTTGTTTTTGACAAAAAAAAAAAAAAGAAGATAAAAATAGGATATTTGGTCTTTTAGATATTTTTCACAAATTATCTAAAAACTTCGAGGGCATTGTTGTATGCACATAAAAGCAAAAGCACTCTCACATTCCAAATACAAAGGTAGCAATTCTGCTGATTATGATATTTAGCTTTTTGGGGCCCATCTAAACAAATTCAAAATATATAAAGTGATTGAGACCATAATAAGATAGCTTTTTGAGGATAGAACCCTTAAATCTATGGAGTTTTAAAATCAATGGAAAACAAGCTCTAATATGCATTATCCTAGTTTTGATTATTGTTGATTGATTAAACAAATTATCTTAATAAAGTTTATTAAAAAACAAAAATAATTATTTATTCGTGTATCTATCTAGTTCTTAAAACACGCTCTCGTGAGTGTTTAAATTTAGAAAAATAGTGGAAGGAAGTTAAAAGGAAATTTTCATTTTGGACTTTCTTTTTCTAGTCCAAGATGTAGTTAAACAAATATTATTTAGGGAGGGTAATATTGACAAAACACAAAGTGACAAAATTGTTACTAAAAAAGCCTACTCGAGAGATGTAGCCACTGGCCAACCATTAAGAGAAGACCCTCGATGCCTTCCCATGTTCATTGCAAAAGTTTTTTTTCCTATTTTAGTAAAAAAAATTTCTATTAAAAAAATCAACTATGATAGATTCAATATCATCTTAACTTTCGTTCAATATGATTTTATTTAACCTAAATCCATCAATCTGAATAAACATGACTAAACGAGAATGCGACAAATACAATCTTGATAAATGTTTATGCACAATTATTGTATATAGATTCGATGTATAATAACACAATTATTGTATTAGAAAGTTTTGTTCGTATAAATCTCTTCAACAGTAAAATTAAAAAAAATGTTATAGAAGCTCAAGCGCAAAAGAATGGATGAATGTTTTGGTTTTGCATAAAATCCGTACATACTAGCTCCTTATCATACCGTACGAGAACATTGCATGAATTAATTAATTATTATACAAATACTAGTAATAATTTGATGCCTCTGCAGCTATACTATTATTAGGCTCTAATTAATTATAGTGTTCCTACTTGTACGGCAGATGAGTCCCGGGTAACAACAAGACCGCCGTCCCTCCTTCCACAGGCCACAAATATAAATAGTGAAACCACAGAAAAATAAAGGAAGAGACTGAAGAGAAAAAAAGAGAGAGCGACAATTCCTCTCCACTCTTCTCCCCACTTCCCACTCTCTCCCATCCGTCCCTTCCTCGGCTGGGTGGAATACACTACACCCGCCTCCCTCCCTCCCTCCCTCTTTTCTTCTTCTTTTTCCTCCTCATTAATCATACTATCAATTAATATCTGTTTATCAATTCAAAAGAAAAAAAAAAAAACCTAATTAATCAGATCAAATAACAAATAAAAAAAATAATTCAATGGACGCTTCGGCAGCTGCTTCGACGACGGCAGCAGCTGCTGATTATCTATCTGAAACCCTAAGCCGCTCCTTCTCATCCTCTCGCCTCGATCACCATCACCACCATCACGACCATCCCCTCCGCCGCCTTCAATCCTCAGCGCTTTCCTCCTCCCCCTCCGATCCATGTCTCTACAAATCCGCCTCCGCCTCCGCCCTCAGTAAACTCAACGCCCGCGCTCCCGAGTTCGTTCCTCGCCCCTCAATTTCGTCCGCCTCCGCCTCCGCCTCCGCATCCCCTCCGTCTTCGCCTTCCTTGTTGTCGCCGTCTATGTCTTCCTCCTCGCTGTCCTCTCTGTCGTCCTCGTGCGGGAATTTGATGGCCTTGGCTCAATCGGCGCAGCAGAGCGATCTCGCCGCTAGTTTCGTCATTCCCAGGCCTCCTGGACCTCCAGCGTTAGTGCACGTCTTTAATACCGGCACGGCGTCGTCTTCCGCCTCTCCCAGCTCTAATATCTTTCAGGTCCCGTCCTCGCTTGACAACCATCTGGTGGCCGCTGCTTTGGGATACCGAAATTCGCAGCTTCAATTGTATGGTGCTGCTGGACTCGGAGGCTTTCTCGATCAACAACAGGACCTTTCGCTCTTGGCCCACTCTAATTCCGATGCTTTTGATTCCTCCAGAAGTGGGATATCCGAAGAGATTGCTCTCAAAATTATTAACCAGGCAAGCACCTCCTTTTTTTTTTTTAATTTTTAATTTCTTTATTTAATTCGTTCAATTATACCTATATTGTTAAAATTTATCCGTGAATTACGATTTTATTTGCCGGTGTATTTCTACTGGTAATTTGAAGGTGCATCAAAAATATTTCACACTTCATTGTTTATTTTACTTATCAAGGTGTATTGTAGAATGAAAAAGCAAGCTGCAATTTTTTGATGATCAGGATTTTGATTGATTTACACAATCAAGTAGTAAATGGGACGGGTATTTATACTGATTCTGGCATTTGCCTTTAATGGCGCAATTGTATAAACTAATTTAATGAATTCTGCCCGAATTAATGTTTGAATTGGCAGCAGATAAATGTCATATGTGCTCTTTATTGATTTATTTGTGAATGTCACAGTGTATGCACCTGTTTAGTGCTTTCTAAGGGAATTACTCTATTATGATTTGAATAGGATAGCAAAAAGTGTTAATACTTTGAACAGATAGCTACAAATCTTCTAAATATCAGAAATATGACTGCTTGCCATCCTTCACATGTAGTATACTAAAATATCAGAAGGCATTCAAAGTATCTTGCTACAAAAAATTGCTTATTTTACAATTTAACTCTCGAGGCACCTTGTGTTTCCATTTTATTTGTCTGACCTTCAGCATGTGATGTCTAAATACTTTTTTAGAGGAAATGTGTTATCTGCCATCACATTATAATTGATTTTGATTTTTCCTGCTTACCTTTTGCTTTATCTCAGATTTTCTTTTGATTACTAGCTTTGCCGTAGTAAGATTGCATTTACATATACCCTAACTCAAAGTATTTTGCATACATTAATGATTAGAGGGTTATGTCCTTACTTTTGGCGCTCAGTATGCTTCATGAATCCTGTGAATTCATTATTAGAGACTTAACTGTTTTACTCATAAAATTTTTTTGTGCTAAACTTCACTCAATAAACTCTTTGATTTTTATTTGCATTTACTCTTAGTATTTCCTCTAATCTGTGTACACTCAGGTTTTAATACAGTAATGATTTGGAAATTGTGGTCTAGAATGTAATATATGGGTGATTGATAACGTGTTGGCTGCTTTTTTAGTGCTCATTTATTATGATCTCCAAAAGAAAAGTGATTTTTGTAATTACATCAAGGGCAATTGAGAAAATATCTCATCTCTTATGTATAAGTAGCACTTGGGACGGTGCTCAAATTAACGTTTTAAAAATTCACTGTTTGTAATTACATCAAGGCAATTGAGAAAATATCTTCTTTTATGTATAAGTAGCACTTGGGAAAGTGCTAAAATTAACATTTTGAAAATTCACTTTTCATTTGAATGGGCAGTTATGTCCACATTGCAACTAAGTTTATTATGTGCTGGCTTAATTTTGTCCAACATGGTCTGCAGCAATTGGCGTAAATGCTATTTAAGATAATCCAAAATTTTATTATTTTGCCTCAGGTGGACTTTCTTTGATGATGTCTATGGAAAATTATGTATAGATGGAACAATTACATCAGTGAACTGTTAGAATTTTAGTGGTCCACTTGATACTAAAATAATTGAGTCAAATAGGACTTAGTAAAGTTCTCTCACCAGTTAGATGTTATTCCCAAAATTTTATTACATGCTGTATCTCCTATTATATAAACTCGTAAGTAATTACTGGTTTGATGTGACTTTGGTGGCTATGCCTCCTTAGACTAGGAGATGTTTAAGACAATTATTTCCAGCCACAACTCAAGCTGAGGGCAGAACACTGAGCTCCCACTGCAATCATCACAGAAACTGCCAACACAAATTCTAAGTGCCACTATGGACATAAGATACACAACAACTCATGCTTGTATCTTAATCACGATTCCAAACCATGTATTGGACTGGTAAATCCACATACTTACATATAATAGAAAATTTGTGATTTCTAGACAGAACTGAGAAGAAAAGGGACATGTTCTCCTTCGAAATGGAGAAAACATAAGAGAGAAAAACTGGATTTAACAGAAGTGAAACAGCTAAAGGGAGTTCAATGTTGGAGCTTCAAATTGTGTGGACAGTCTGTTTATTGGCATAGTGTACTTTAGAATTTGGTTTGGCTTTAAACGAATAGAATTTGGGAAGAAAAACATCCTGAGAGGGAAGCACAATTTGGAAGGGTAGGATTTCAGTGAAAGGGAGGAGGAAGGCAAGAAGAGGTGATAAAGGTGCAGGACTAGTATTCAGGAAGTAAGGTAGGGTGATGGGGCCTGAAAGAGGATCCTGCAATACTCTCTGAGAATCTAAATCACCTTTATTAAAATTCGCTTTACTTTATTAGGAATGTGGTCAGTCAATATGCCACAGTTTTCCAGTTTATGGTGTTATCTTCGGTTACTCGCAGATATGGTGCTTTGAGAACAGATTAGATGATAAACGGGTGTACTTGTATGTTGATGTAATAAGGATTTCTCAGTAAAATTTTGTCAATCCTGACCAGCATGCTACAGCATTGGCGGGTATTATTAATATAGAAGAGGAAAGAATGCTTAAACAGGAACACAAGCAATATTTTGTAGGAAGTATACAGCAAAATATCAATTTATTGATGTGATTTTGTTTTTCATTTGAGTTGATTTCCTTTTGACAATATGGTCTTTTTCTCCACCATAAAGTGCCTAAACATATATATATTTGTCTTTGCAGGTGGAGTTTTATTTCAGTGATATAAATTTAGCCACAACTGGTTTTCTGTTTAAGATTATGGTTAAAGATCCTGAAGGATTTGGTAAGTTTTGTTCATATATTTTGTGCTTTCGGAGTTTTGATTGTGCTTGTTCCAAATTTTCTTTTCTTTTTTTTTTTGTTTCCTGGTCTTGCTTCTTATTGTGTTTTGTATGGAGAAAGTGTCACTTCTGGTTTTGATTGTGATTGTGTTTTTTTCCTGGTCTTGCTTCTTGCTTCATATCACGTATTTATGCATCATAAAGTTGTGCCTGAAATTTGGTTTCATTTTGTTTTCTCAACATTGCTGACAAAAGAATTTATGGCACTTTACTGTCGTGCAACTTTTAGAACTATTTCTTTCTTTGGACTGGAGAAGCTTTTGATTAGTTTAATTTTCCTAAGTTATGGCTTCATAACTTCTTAATTGGGTACCTAGTCGATATCAGGGTCTCTATTTAAACAAGATAGGTAAATACTTGCAATATAATGTGTTAATATATGCTGTTAATTCTCTCTGAAACATTTTGAAAAGGAAAAAAAAAAATATACTGGGAACCGGTCTATGGGCGGCCCATTGACCACGCAATCAAGATTGGGTCACACCACCATGTGGTTTCAAACAGGAATAGTGTGTTGGTTGGTTAATATGGTTTCAGTAGTTATCGCATGGTCTATAGATGAGACTATATAACTGGTCTACCTAAGTTTTTCCTATTGAAAATGTGTTTGTGCATGGAACATAGCATTACTATGGAGTGCTTCAGACTGTGAGGATCTCAATTGTTAAGTATAAAAAGTGTAAAACATTAAGTTGAAGACACATTTCTTAAACCTGGTCTTTTGTTGGTGATTCTGAAATTAACTGTTGATGATGTTAATTATTAGTGGAATGGGAACTGATACTGACACATTTTCTAGAAGTATTGAAATTAGTGTCCTTTGCTACTTGATAACTTCCGTAGATGATGGTAAAATTCCTTTGACAACTGTTTGTAGCAGTACTGGAATGTCGTGCTTGCTATAGTTTGAGAGCTGCCATTTAATAGCATAATAGTTTCTCAATTATTTCTGCATCAGTGTCTGATATTCTTGATGATATGTTGTTCTGGTTTAGAATTTTTTAGTAATTATTTCCTCCTTGCCTAAAAGTTGGTTTTAGGCTTAATTGCCGTTTGTGCTCATTTCCTCTTCAATTTTGAGATCAAAATACCCATAACTGTCTGAATGATTCTCCCCTCCATGTTTTGTAGTACCAATATCCGTAATTGCATCAATTAAGAAGATTAAAACTCTCACAAAAAGTCAATCCCTGCTTGCTAGTGTCCTTCGGAGCTCATCAAAGCTTGTAAGTCTTATGTACTCTGGCTAGGAAGATCTACATTGGCTTTAGGGTTTCATATTTCTTTGTTGTCCTGCTATAGTTGCTTTTCCATTGATTTTCTGTTCTCATTGTTTATTTAGATTCATTTTTAACGTGTCCTAGGTGGTCAGTGAGGATGGAAAGAAGGTCAGACGCCTGCATCGACTGAGTGAATTAGACATGGAAGAAGTGCAAGTAGGTCTTCTGTTGATCAATTATGTCGAGGGTCATATTTTCCTTTGATGCACTAGTAGTTATGCATTCTGTGATCATCTTTTTAGTAGTAGTAATGGCTATAACTTGTTTGCATTCCCTTTAATTGCTTGGCAATCTGTAGTCCAGGATAATCATTGCTGAAAATTTACCTGAGGACCACTGTCATCAGAACCTTCTGAAGATTTTTTCAGCAGTGGGAAGGTACTTATTTTGCTTTGTCTCCATAAAAGCGTAGGTTACCTTGAAAAAGGTTTTCTGATTTCTCTCATGTTGTCTTGTTCCAGTGTAAAGTCAATTCGAAGTTGTCAGCCTAGTGGGCCATCATCAACGTCTACATCTAGAGCTACAAAGGGGGATGCTGTGATCTTCAGTAACAAGGTATAGACTCAATAGTTTGTTGCTACTTGCTAATTTCAGTGCATTTAGACCTCTAGCCTTTCCCTTCTGCTGATGAAATTGTTTAATGATTCACTTTCTCTTGCACTATGTGTTTACTAGTCACCGCGTATGATGGATGAATGGCATCTTTGGAGTCCTAAACTTTTGAAGTCATCACTATTTTGTGACAGAATAGTGCTTTACTCATAGAGGCATTTTCCTGTTTGTGTTGATATTCCTTATTGGTGCTAGACACAGCCTTTGTTATGTGGGTTGTTTGAATGCTGGTGTTTGGCTTAGATTGAGTGTGGCTATACATATGTGAAGTTTCAGTGGCAGGTGGTACTCACATTTGGCTAGGGATAAATATTTTGAGGTTTTTCCAATTAGGATGACTTTTTTAACTACTTAAGGGCTCATTTGGTTCATGATCGTATGAGGGAGGATGAACAATACCAGGATTAATTATCCTGAGATGACTTATCTAGGATTTTTCATCCCATCTAAAATAGTTAAGTTCAGTTAGTAGAGGATTATTTATGGGATTTCATATATAATTCCAATATTATGTTAGGTTTGGTAAGCTTAGGACCAATTCAATAGTTACCAAAATTAGTTCAAAGTAGCTCGAAAAAGCCGTAGTAGCTCAATAGGATCGTAATAGTCCTTATCCTGTCAAACTATCATCCCAAAATAAATGACACTACCCCTCCAAACCACAAAAAAAAAAAAAAAAATGCTCTTTTATACATTTGGTGCTGGCTAGATTCTCAGGCAAGTGAGGGTTCACTGGCTAAATTTATATGAGTAGTATAGTTTGCTTTCCAGTACAATAGCTTGTGTCCTCCTTTATCTTTCTAATAAATCTGTTTATTTTTTTTTTGCTTTGTGTTTCTTATGTAGGAGATGGCATATTATGTTTCAGCTAGAAAATTAAAGCTTTTCATAATTGTCTTCAACTTTGTATTGTATTAGTTGTCTTAGAAGTGTTATTTTGAATTTTAGATCTAAGGGTATTTTAGGTATTTTAGTCTTTTACATATTCGCAGGAATTTTTCCAGCAACTATGTTTTTATTTTATTCAGTTATTCAATGATGTTAGGTAACTAATTAGAGTCAGAGTTGTTATAGGAATATTCTATAAGTGTTTTGTTTTCTCAGGAAATAGGAATTCTATTTATAATAGATTTCTTTCTTTTAGGTAAGTCATAAGTTTGTAAATACCTTTGTTATTAGGCTATTCTAGTAGAGTGAGAGTTTGATTAATAAAATTTCAGTTTATTTGTTTTAGTTTGTTAATTTTGTTATTCAGATTTCCCTAATTTCCTCTTTCTTCTTCTTTCCCGTCACCCTCGTTACTGTTTACGCTACAGTACGTGCTACTGTTCACCCACGAAATGGTGTCATATTCTTCTATTCTTCCGCATGCATTCGTAGGCAAGACTATCCAATCTTGTCCTACATCAGGGAGAGTGGAAGAAACGTGATTTTTAGAAGAAGAGACTTAAAGTCATGGGTGTTTTGCTGCTCAACCTTTCTTGTTTTGTTTTTGTCATGGAAATCAGTGAAGGGTTAGATTTGTCTCAAACGGCTCAAGTTTATAAATCAAAAGCTTACTTGACATGCTATGTTACCATTTTAAAGTGTAGATTGACAATTTTTTGCATTCTAGGAAAGAAGATATAGTTTGAGATGATTCATTATGAACATGGAGGAGGGCTCTTTCTTTGTTCCCTGCTTCCTTCTCTTCATCCCAATGGAGAAGATAACAGCTAGGGAAAGGGAGAGGGTCCTTTATTTTTCTCCTAGACTAAACTGATGTTATTCTTGATTGGCTTCTTGGTAACAGGAGATTATTTTGTTGTAACAGTAGGCAATAAGATGATTGCATAGGTATCTTCGGTTTTTGGAGTTTTTCTTATATATTTCTGAAGACAATAGACAAATTTATCATATTGTAACTATTTGGGGTGAGGTTGAGAAGCTAACAATGTGGAAAGAGAACTGTACACAATTTTGCCCGTTAGTATGAACTCATAAAGCTGTCTTTTTCCAAAATATCTTCCAGTTGTAATTGGATGCATGGAATTCTTTCATGCAGCTGCTTATTTATATTTGACATCATTACAAGATCAAAATGCCTTGCATCTAACTAATATACTTGGTTTGCAGTTGCACGCATTTGTGGAATATGAATCTGTTGAGCTTACTGAGAAAGCGGTAAAATTTCTTATTGTCTTTTCATTTTCTCTTTTATCTTTTCGCCTGCAGGGGAGTCTTTCATTCTCATTCGCATGTACAGGATTATTACAGATTTTTTTCCTCGCTCTTTCTTTTTTCCTTCATTTGCTGGTTCTTGTATGGGAAATTAATTCTGTTCATCACAGGTTTTGGAGCTAAATGAGGGTAACTGGAGGAATGGTCTGAAAGTGCGATTGCTGCTTAAACGATCAGTACGTCACACATATTTATATTGACATTTGCAGTTATTTTAACCTGGAATTTAGATACCAACCTTTGGCTAGGATGACTGTGGCAAAAAATTTCATATATTCATTACTTATCTTCCGTGCGGCCAACCAAAATTTTCAGTTAGATCTGTTGTTTATTCTGCTTTCTGTTCTAAAACCAAACTTTCACACTAGGTTAAAAAGGAAAAAGTTAAATAGTTTGATAGAGAATAGAGAATGTTTCACATGACTTTGTGCAGGGAAAGACGTTGAATAAATGTAGAAAGACCTAGTTGATATGTTTGAAACTTGACTCCTTTTTCTTTCAATTTTAAGTGTTTCTTATCTTCCATCTCTATTAAATTTCAAGTTAATGGTGGAAGGTTTTAATAGCTGATGATTCATTGTTGCAAATACAAAGATGTGGCAGTTCTAATTTCAAAATTGATTTCCCCACTTCATCAGATGTGGCAGTTCTAATTTCAAAATCGATTTCCCTACTTCCTCGTTTTATCTTCTTTTAAAGATTATTTTGTCACTAGATGCACCTAAAGCACTATAAGGTGCAGTTGTAATTCCACATGTAGCCAAAATATAATCCTGGAGGTTTTTCCTTGATTGTTCTCACCAACTGTATAAAATTGTCTTAATGTTGGATTTATCTATTTTGCATATTCAACTTAGCCCAAATCTGCTCAGGCACGTGTTAAAAAGGCTGGTCAAGAGGGTGAGTACAGCTTTAAGGAAGAAGATGGACTTGGATCAGATCATACGCTGCATCACGAGAAATATTTGGAAGATATTATGCAGCCGCCAAATGAGCCTGTGGTAGGTGCACTTTGGACTCTTTTCAAAAGAAAAAATAATAGTATTCCATCTTTAGGTTCTTCAAATAACAGAATGTTGTTATATCTTGCAAAGCTTCTCAATTTGGCTTATCATTTCCTTTCACTTGTTCCTGAGAGAATTTACAGGAATTGGTAACATTTTCAGTTTGGCGTTGTTATATTAGTTACTAGGACAACTGGTCAAGGTAGAGTTGCTCCAAAATAGTTTCGTTGACAAATTATTCTGTTCCTTTCATTCTTTTGGACGTCAGAAATGAACTGGGAATTGGGTAGGTTATTTAGCATGAATGTTCACACACCCTCATCTTTTGCATACTCCTTGTACAAGCATGCATATAGAGTTGTTGGAGGCTATCTTGTTTACCTTGAAGATTCTTTTTGTCTGATGTAGAAAGGAGATCTCTGTAATTGCTTTGACATCAGCAATATTATTCATGTTTTTCTCTATTCTCTCTTGTTCTGACAGGAGGAGGAGCACGCCAACACTAAGGAAGGTGGATTAAGAAAAAGCCGAAGTCATGAGTTTCGCGAAGTTAGTGAAAATCGTGTTTGGGGAAAGGGACGTGGACGCCCTGCATATAATTCCAACAATCGTGGAAATCATCTAGGGTTAACTTCGAATATTTCCATGAATATTGAGCAGCCAACCGTGGCGAAGCAGCCTTCAGTGCCACGGATGCCTGATGGTACTAGGGGGTTCTCCATGGGTCGTGGAAAGCCAGTTGCTGTGAGAATTGCTTGATGTCGTTCTAATCTCACAGAGACAGGTAGTTCTTTTGCTCCTGAGGATGCAAGTTAGGGTTGAATGGGTCTTAGTTTTTGCCATGCTGACATCAGTATCTATAGAGACTCTCATTCCAAGGAAGCTGACACAAAGGTTTCAATCTGGCAGTTGTGGCAAATGCTTCGTCTCTTTTTCGGCAGTATTTATAGGAAATAGCAGATGTGATTTTCTTTACTTTTTTTCTTTTCCTCTATATCCTAGAGGATTTCTCAGTGTAAAATTGAAACAGAACCTGGAAGATTAACCTATACTTAAAAGCAAATGGTAAAGAGTTCAGTATTTCTGTGTATCATTTCTCTCTCTCTCTCTCTCTCTCTCTCTCTCTCTCTCACACACACACAGAGCAAACGAATCATGGCCAAGATCAATTTCCAATCAAGGTGTTAAAGAACAAAAGTAAAATATTTTTGGGTACTCTTAAGATGTGCAGAATTGCTTGTGCCTTGCCATGGCCTTTCTGAAACAATGCCACAGTTGATCTTGTAGAAGCGAGCATCAATAACCATAGTATATCTTCTTCCTTTTATCTTGGTGGGGAAAGACGAGAAAGTCTCAAGTATAATGACTATAATATCTCATGATTTCATAAGCCGTTCCGTGACCAGGTAGACAACTGCAGGAGCATCAGCCGTGACTGCCACTTCGATTGAGGGTTTATCTGACCATTTTGTAGTTTCACGAAACCCGGTTCATCACAAAATGGTAAAGCTAATACTGTCAAGAAGATATCAAAAGAAAGCTAGAGAAGAAATTGTCCAACTATAGGATGAGCAACCCCACAACTGTTACAAATTAGATATTCGCACATATGTTTAATTTAATTATCTTTCATGAAATTGCAATAAAGATCAATGCATTGCAGGTGGTATTTTGGATGCACCGCTTAAATTTAATGCAAAACAGACAATTTATTTCATTAGTAGTTTACATAGGGAAGTATAGAAATCCTGGTCAATCCACACCCTTCTGCATTCTTTCAGGGAAAATGTTCAATTTTCAGAAATTTCCTACTTCTAGCACATGTTCAGTCCAAAGCTGTAAAATGACTTTCACATAAAATGAAGACAATTGGATTTATGAGAGAAATTAAACTACTGTCCCGTCCCATGACTATTCTCTATAACAAGTTAGCTGGCAACGCTTGCTTTAGCAACTTGGAAGGTTTCATGTTGTTAAGCTGCATAATCAAACGGATCACTTAAAATCATATTAAGCTAATCTTTAAATGATATATGTTATACGTGCCATCTATTTTTGAAACTTGAAAGGAGTAGTCATCAACTACACACAAAGAAGTCATATTGCTCAGTTCCTTTCCGTCAGTGGGCAGCTCACAGCGAACCAATATTATTAAAAACGTTCGTGTAGATCAAAAGACCAAGAGACCTAAACACTAAACATTCATGCAGATCCAATTCAAATTTCACCACGTTCGATGATATGGTATCTTATCAATTACAGCTCAATGAGCTGAAGTAGTATGAAACTAGGGAATTGAAGGAAGTAAAGAAAGGAAGAGTCAGACATTGGAGAGAGAGCTTGGAAGAGAACAGAAGATTGATTCTTATTTCTTACTGATCAAGCTATAACAACAGCCTTATTTATACAATTGGACTTCCCTCATTTAACTAACTAATTGGAGGGAAAATCAGTTACAATTGAGTTACAATCAACTGGTTTGAGTGTTGCTAATTGCCTTGTACAACTTTAACTGCTTGCTTCCTTAGCTCAACTGCTCCCTTTGCTTAGCTGCTCAGCTCAGCCACTCACCTCTTCAGCTCAACTGCTTTGCTCAGCTCAGCTACGCAACATGACCCCCTCCCTCTTAAAATCCCTTGTCCTCAAGGGTAGTCGGGAAAACGTAGTTGAATGTCCTGAGCAAACTCCCATGTAGCATCAACAGGTGAGGAGGTCTAATCAAACAACCAGTATGTAGCAGCTAGATTGCCTCTTTAGGTGAGGAGTTAGTCCAATGAATCAATTACTATGTAGCAGCTGCATTGCCTCTTTAGTTATGCGTCTTACTTGAATGGCCATTGGTTGAAGTATTGCAGTAGTTAGTGTGGATAGTGGTATAGTTGAAGTGGTCTGTGCACTACTAATGGCAATTTTCAGTTGAGACACGTGAACAACAGTGTGTATGGCAACTTAAGAAGGCGAGGCTTATACGTAGCATTCCTAGTCTTATCAATGATCTTGTAAGGTCCAAAATATTTGGTAGCTAGTTTGGAAATTCTCTAGCCACCACCAAACTTTGTCTATAGGGTTGGAGTTTCAAATAGACCATATCACCGACTTGGAACAATCTATCTAAGTGGTGTTTATTAGCTTGAATTGTCATTCTTTGCTGAACCTTATATAAGTGGTGTTTCAACAACTGGATCACAGCTTCCCTATTTAGCAAAGCATCAACTGTTTCTACTGAAGAATCCTTGGAAAAATAAGGCAAGTGCAGTAGTGAAGGAACCCCATACGAAGCTTGGAATGGTGTGATAGTAGTGGCAATATGATAAAATGTATTGTACTAGAATTCAGCTAAGGATATCCAACTGCACCAACTTCTTGGTAGATCAGCTGTCATACACCTGAGGTATGACACCAACCAATGATTTACCACCACAGATTGACCATCTGTCAGAGAGTCGTAAGAAGAAGAATGTTTTAGTTCTACTCCCTGCATCTTGAAAACCTCCTGCCAGAAGTTGCTCATAAATGTTGGGTCCCCATCACTTATTATCATTGTGGGAAGTCCATGCAATTTGTAGACATTGTTCAGGAATAGTTGAGCTACCATAGCAACTGAATAAGGTGTGAGAGAGTGATAAAATAAGCATATACTGAAAGCATTTCCACCACTACCAATATAACATCATTTCCTGTTGATTTTGAAGGCCTTCAAGGAAGTCCATAGTGATGTTAGTGAAAATGGAATGAGGAATGAGCAAGGGTTGAAGCTACCCTGGTTATGCCACAATTTACTGATTTATAGTGTTGGCAAACATCACACTTCCTAATGAATTTCCTTACAGACTTCCACATCGCTTTCCACTGCAAGACTGTAGCTATTCTGTGATAACTAGCATGAATGTCGGAATGTCCACCTATAGCATTGCTGTGAAAATACTCCAAAAGTTGATTTTGAGGTGCTGGTTTTGCCCCAGTGCAACTTCCCCTTCCAACTTAACTAATCATTAGACCAAGAATAATAAGAAAAGGACCCACTTTGTTGTTGAGTTTGAATGACAGACTGTAGGTGCTTATCCTTTTGCCAAGATGCTTGGACCTTATCCTATAGCTCAGTAGATATAGCAGATAATGCCTGTACATAGACATCATGTCACTTAACTCTGGAAAGAGCATTTGCAGTAGCATTGGATTTACCTGATTTGTATTAGATTTCATAATCATAAGCCATTAATTTGGCTAACCAAGTATATAGGCTAAGAGTAGTGTGTTTCAGTTTAAATAGAAACTTCAAGGGTTGGTGATCAGTCTTGATTATAAAATGCCTTCCCATCACATATTGATTCCACTTCTTTACTGCAAGTAAAATGGCAAACATCTCGCTAGCATATATAGGTAGGCTTGGTGGTGGGGTGCTAACACTTTGCTGATATATATTATGGGATGACCATTCTATACCAATATTGCTCCAATGCCTAAATTGGATGCAATAGTTTCCAAAATGAATCTTGGTTGAAGTCAAGTAATGCTAAAACTGGAGCTGATGTTAATGCCTATTTAAGTGAGTCAAAAGCCTGCTGTGCTATAGAATTCCAGTGGAATGCTATTTTTTTTTTTTTTTTTAACAATGTGTTTAAGGGTTGAGAGAGTTGAGTATAGTTCTTTATAAACTTGCAATAATACCCAGCCAACCCCGAAAACCCTCTGAGGTGCTTGACTAAGAAAGAAGTAGGCCAATCCTGAATAGCCTTAATCTTATTAGGATCTGTGGCCACCCCTTTGTAGGATATGAAATGACTTAAGTATTCCATAGAACTCACAGCAAAACTACACTTGTTAAGCTTAACATACAGGGAATGCAGCACGGACAACTAAAAACCTTTGTGAGGTGATCAACATGATTGACTATGTTATTACTATAAATCAATATATCATCAAAGAAAACCAAAACAAACCTTCATAAATAAGGTTTAAAAACATTATTCATAAGGCTTTGAAATGTGGAAGGTGTATGAGTATGGTCAAATGACATTACTAAAAATCCATACTGGCCTACATGAGTTCTGAATGTAGCCTTATACACATCATCTACATGCATTTTAATCTGGTGATATCTAGATCTTAGATCCAGCTTCAAAAAAATTGATGCTCCATGCAATTCTTTTAGCAATTCCTGAATGACAGGAATTGGAAATTTATCCTTTAATAGTTAAGCTGTTTAAATCCCTATAATTGATGCACATTCTCCACGAATGGTCCATCTTTTTAACCAAAATAATAGGAGAAGAGAAGGAGAGTTATTGGCCCGTATCATTCCTACATCCAGTAGCTCTTGTATTATTTTTTCAATGATATCCATTTGCATTCGTTCACATTTGTAAGGTTGAGCCCCTTCCTTGAGGTTGATCTTGTGATCATACTGCCTTGAAGGTGGTGAGCCTTTAGGCTCTTGAAACACAGCTATAAACCTCTTCGGCACCTTTGCTATCTTTTCAGATAGTGTATTGGTGATTGTATCTACTTTTGAATTTACTGCTGTTGTATTATCAACAAAATGTTTGGTTTGCAAGGTGATAGCATAACATTGGATAATGCTAGCTATGGTTCTTTGGAAAGTACCCTTTTCATGGACTTCTTGTTAACCCATTGTAGCTAATTATTAGCTTCTCCTTATAACACATATTCCTGCTTGCTTATCTAGAACTTTATATACAGCCTTTTGAAGTTCCAGACAATGTCTCCAAGTTCAGACATCCACTGAATTCCTAGCACCACATCATAATTATCTAAGGGAAGTATTGGAAAGTTTGCCTTGAACATATATGCCCCCATTCTCCACTGGAAACTCTTACAAACCTTCTTGCAATTTAGCTTATTTCCATTTGCTTAGTCACCTTTAGCTCAACAATTCGTGCCACTGTGCACCCCAATTTCTTTGCTTCCTCAGCATCCATGAAGTTATGCGTGCTTCCTGAGTCAATTAAGAAAAATAATGTTCTCTTACTCACACACCCCTTACTTCTCATGGTCTGAAAATTTCAGGTTCCATTGATTGCATGAATAGATAGCTGAGGCCTTGGCTCTTCCTCGTTCTTGGGAGTCCTCTTGTCCTGTCTTTATCACTTCTGTCTCCTCACACTCATCACTCCCAACTGTCAACATGTATAGCTATCTTTTCTTGCACTTATGCCTAGGAACAAACTTCTCATCACACAAAAAACAAAGCCCTTTCTATCTCTTTTCATCCATCTCCTTACTAGTGAGATTTTAGTGTATTTCTTTGCAGGATTACCTGCAGCACTTGAACCTATCAATGCTGGAGCACCTGGTGGAAGTCCTTTGGGAGGTATATTAAAGTTGGCACTTGTTCTTGCTACTGTGCCTTGTGGAATCTTGCTTCCATCCTGAAATTTGCTACTATTACCCACAGCCATTCTCTTGAACCACAATATATCCTGCACTTTAGCTAATGCATAAGCTGCATGTAATGTGGCTGAATTAAGCAATCTAATTGACATCTCAAACTCCTCTTTCAGCCCCTCCCCTCCCCCCAAAGAAGTGGCTTATTGCTCGACTTTCACTCATATTAGTCTTACTCAGTTTCAAATCAAACTCCTCCAAATATTGATGAAGAGAGCCTAATTGCTTCAATTATTTGAGTTCAGATACTGGATCCACCCAAAAATTGCTCCCGAAATTTGGTTGTAAATGATTCCAAAAATTCACTCTAGAGAATTATATTTCCCTATTCTTTTTTCTTCAAGAAGGACTTATACTAATTCAGAACTTTGCCATCCAGATGGATCGAAGCTAATTTTACTTTAGCAACCTCCAGTGTTAGGTCTATCTCGAAAGACTACTCTACCTAATAAGCCCATTCATCCAACCCATTACCTTCAAACCTCAGAAACTTCAATTCTGTATAATGGCTATGATTATTGTTACATGTCCCTGCCCTTATAATTACACCATTGCTACTATTAAAAGGCTGAAGATGTGATTGAGTGCTATTTCTATGTTTTGTAAAACAATATCATGGGTTTGATTTCTTCTATGGCCTTACTAATTTGTTCCCTAACCTCTGCAATAGCCCGACCATATTTTTCATCAGTTTCTCTAATTGAGTTACAATCAACCATGTTGAGTGTTGCTAATTGCCACGTACAAATTTAACTAGTACTATATGAAGCAAAGAATAAACTAGTTGGTGATGTGAAGTTTTAAACCACGGAAAATTGGTACCCTAGGTGGGCTAATGGATGAAATATCATCAATAGTGGCTCCCTTTGCTTAGCTGCTCAGCTCAGCTACTCAACTCTTCAACTCAACTACCTAGCTAAGGTCAGCTACACAACACCGGGTTTATGCTAACATAAAAGAATTGCAACTAATTTTGAAGGCCAAGTATGTTACCTCAATTCCAGTGTTTAAAAACCATTTATTGAGTGAGCCCCAGGAGGCAGGGCAATCTAAAATTCCTTAAGCATATAGGATGAAGGCATTAGTGTTGGACAAATGCCTTCACATGTTGAGCGGATGTGTAGTACATCAAAGTGACTTTTAATGCATTAGAGGTTAAACATAAATATCTCCTAGTTGCTGGAATCCAAGACGAACCAGATACTTTATTGTTGGAAGAAAAGATGGTTCACTTCTAGTAGAGGAAGAGGCACACCAAAAATTAAAAAAAAATCCAAAACCTCATGGAATCATAAAGTTTCCCTTATTTTATCCTCTAATTAGAATTTCTTATATATTGTCATGTAAATTGCACCCTTCTAGAAATCAAATTTTATCACTAATTGTTTCCGCAAACATTTCTTCTGTGAAAATTGCATATCCTCCAATAACTATTTTTTTCGATTAATGTCTACAAAGTATTTTATATTTTTACCTTCTTTTAGTTATTTTTCCTAAAATTAGCCAGGTACTATTTATTTTTTTCATATTATCTCAAATTTCAAAATAAGAGGAGCTTTCCACCTACTTTTGACCTCTTGCTGTTACCTTCACCTTTCAAAATATTGCCGGTAGTGGTGTTTTCTTTCTCTGATTTTAGTGCTACTGTTACAATAGACGAAGCACATTTGTGACTATTGAATGGATCCAAATGCATGTTTTGTTCGCGTTCACAATAACTTTTGTTATCATTAAGTCTACTTTCAATAAATTGTCATGTGTTTGTTAATTAGTTGGGTGGATGTAGCAATCCTCATAGAAGTGCCACGGTTTTCTTATGTCCTTGACGAGAGTAGCTGAGAGGAGTTGCACACTTGTGGCACAATGGAAGTTTGCTTTGCTCTCTCAGTTGCTACTTCCAACAATCAGGTTGAGGTTGCTGCATATCTCTTCCCTCATATTCCTCAACATGTCATTTTAGCCTTTAGATAGATAATTTTTCTTTTTTTCTTTTCCAAGCTATTGGATCTCTCCCTTTCTCTATCTCAGTCTCTCATATACACATGTCATTTGTAGTGATAAAATGACAGCTCAATTTAAATGCCACAAGGTCTGTAACTTCTCATATACACGTCATTTGTAGTAATAAAATGATAGCTCAATTTAAATGACACAAGGTCTGTAACTTCTCCTATACACGTGTCATTTGTAGTAATAAAATGATAGCTCAATAGCATTGGATTTCTCCACAACATTTACCTCCCAGTGTATGTGTGTTAACTTCTTTGTGTCCAATAAATAAACTAAATTTTGAAGATTTGTACTAGTAATATACATGTATACTTGATTAGTTTCGCATTGAGTTTATTGTGTTACAACTATTTCATCTACTATTCTGCTGTTTCTTTATCCTCGTCTAGATCATCTAAAATTAATTTTTTTTTCAAATTTATTGCTATTAATAAGACTTATGTTTGGTCAGATTAAAACTATGGTAACTATCATGCTTTGTTGGAGTTCTAACTCTTGAAATATTTAGGTGAATAATATTGAAAATAAAGAGGTCGGATCTTACCACAAAAAAAAAAAAAGGGGGAGGAGGTAGGAAAATCCCAAACAAGAAAACACGGTGTTCATAAAACTGTGGAAATTTTGTAATTAATAATGCACATTAAGAAAATTTTTGGCTCAATTGTGCTTTGTTACTATGCAATGGGTATATTCAAGAGAAGGAGAAAAAAGAAAAACATTTACCATTTCTCAGCATTATTATGACAGAAATGCATGAAGGTTTTGCGATACAGGCAACAACGATTAAATGCAGTATTGCCACATATTATAAATTCTAGCAGTAACATAAAATACAAGTATAGCTCAATGGCTCCCTGACAAAGAGTATGACTTTCACCGAATATGACAAAACAGTAAGTACTAGTATACCGTTGCAGGAAGAGACCAAAAAGAACGATGGAAAGCAAAAGTCCCTCCTCCTCCCTTTCCTAAATTTGAAACCAATCACTTCGGTTGCTTCTTTACCTTTCAAGACTCCCTCTCCCACTCGGATCCAGAAAGTCCCAATCAATATCAAATCTTTCTTTGCATTTAGTAACTGTAATGTAATAATTCCCGCCCACATGTTCCGCAACAAAACTGTTACATTTCAGCATCAGTTAATGGTGGAGGAAAATGAGGAGGAGAGGGATAATAATATGAAGAAGAAGAAGAAGAAAAAGAAAGAGAAGAGGTTGGTGCTGAGGAGACCATCTGTAGATGACCACAGAACAAATCGTCCCTTACAAGACTTCAACACCAGAATCACCAGCAGAAGCAGTACAACAATCCTCAACAATACTTCCTTCAACAAGACTTCTGTTTTCATTGAAGCCCCCAGTGGAGGTTGCCGCAGGTTTCCTCTCTCCTCAAATTCTTCCTCTTCTTCTTCTTCAAGATCCCATCTTCAGATAAAACCCAAATCTTTCCCTAAAATCACAACCAAGACCACCCTAAACTCAGCTTCTTCAAGATCTAATAAAACCTTTACCGCTAATGAAAATGACTTGCACAAAAAGCTCTCTACACAAGATTCCCAAAATAATCCTTCTTTTCTTTATCGATGCCAATCTGGTAAAGTACCCGCCGCAAAAACTGCTTCCCAAAGATCGAAACTTTCATCCACATTTCTGAAGAATTCATCTTCTGGAAGATGTGGGTTGCTTAATCAACCAGATTTGAAGAAGAAGGGTCCAAAAAGCCACCGAGGTTTAGTAGGTGAGCCTAATGCTACTACTCATTCTAATTTAAGTGTTACTCATAATTTGAATAGCATTGAGGATTCTAGTCCTGTCGGTAAATTAGCATGCGGGCCTACGTTAAATAATGCAGTAGTTCATAATGATGATGACCAGCCTGCGCCTGTGGGAGAGGACTCAAACTCAGCTAATAGTACAACTGTTAAAACCCCACCTGTTGAGGCCTCCGTATCTCCTGAGATCCAGTGTGGTGGTGGCTCAGCTCATCTGGTTGTATCTTTAACTGCAACACCTGTTTGTTATGGTGCCGGCCACATTATCTCTGGGGTCACTGATAAAAGAAAATGTAGGCCTAGAGGGATTCTTACTGTAGGTGGTCCTACTAATCCATCAGGCTGTGGAAATGTTAGTTTTTGTGAGGATGACAGTAATGGAACTACTGATGTTGTCTTTACCAAGTCGAGAACTTCCTTAATCCCTTTGCCCGTGGAAGCTTCCATGAAATGGTTGTTATCTCCACAGGATAACGAAGATGAGTTTCAGAAAGATGATTCTGTTAATGGTCATACGCCTTTTACAGATTCGGCTTCAATGTGTGTTTCTTCTGTAGCGATTGATAGCGGTGACAAAAATGGTAGTGGTAACCAGGATGCCATAACAAGTGCGGGGAAGACTGGGATAGTAGTATTATCTCCAAGAAGAATTCCTAACTTTTATGGCCGTGAAAAGTTTGGAGAAACATTAGTTACCCCTCAGGCTAAGTCTAGCTGTAGGACTGATAATAGGCAGAAAGGAGGAGACAGGTCTTATGGTTTTATGGGAGACCAAAGTCCACCTTGTGTTGATCCCTTAAGCTGCAGTAACGTTATACAGACTCTGACATCAGACTCAAGTTTAGATGGGAATGTCGCCATTTCCTGGATGGATGCAGATGATTGTCAAACAAGTGAATCCAATCCTGAATTGGGCCCTGTGGCTGAGATTTTTCATGGAACAAATGTATCTCCAAGAAGTCAAGAGCAACTGTGGGATCCTCCTGGTTTGAGTTCACAATTCACCGACTTGACTTCACCCTCCTGTTCAATAGTCCCCATGCAACTTCATAAGAATTTGGTTGATTGTGCTTCTTGGATTTCTGATACCACAGTAGGGACTGTGTCGTTATCTCAAATGAGGATATCATGGAAGGAAGGTTTAGCGAGTAGGGCTTTTGATACTGATGAATTAGATTGTTGCATATGCTTGTCAGATGAAGAGAACTTTGGTGATAAATCTGATGAATTCCAGCATAAGTCATCAAAAGCTTTTGAAGTGGAAAAACGGGATTCATTCGGAAACAGTAATCTTAGATCTCCAGAATTTCTTGAGAACGAACCAGAAATTCTTAGAAAAGGAAAAGACACATTTCCTCCTGTAGGAACTAATGTCTGTGCAGAGTCCATAAGCACAGATGCAGGTGGTCTGGTTGCTTCTGAAGATTCAGATTGGATCCATAGCTACAAAACCCAATTGTTTGAAGTTTAAATGGTGCTTCTCATTTTTCTGAAAGTAAGTTTTAGTATTTTTTATCAAAGTTTTTTTTTTCTTTTCCGAGAAAAGAAGTAAGAACTGCTTCTGAGCCACTTATGTATTCTCAGCTTGGCAGATGAAAAAGAAGATGATCCCATGCAATCAGTGAAATCATCCACTCAAAAATGGTTTTCAGATTTTATTGAGAAGAAAGATGTCTCAACTTGAAGTTGGGACAGGAGGATTCTCTTGCTGGACCTATTATGCATGCAAGTCCATGGCATTGATGAAAGTGCAGTGGCCTTCAAAGATTCACAGTGGACTACTTTTTACAAAAGTCATCAGCTAAGAATGAGGTTCAATTTTTCTTTTCTGTATTAATTTATTGGAAGGTTTCTACCATCCATGAAAAGTGGTTATCTTTGTTACAACAATAACTGCTCCTGAAGCCACTGATGTACTATTTTCTTTAGTAGTTACCGGTCCAAATGTAATTCTAGTTCCCATTAATCATACCTTTCAAAAGTTTCTGGAATCTTATTTGTTGGATTCTCTGTTATCAGTGGTAGTCTGTTTGAATAAACACATTGCTTTGTCAGGCCTATTAATGATTGGCAAATGTACTTAGTTTGGCATGAACAAAAATAACTAAGTTATCTCTGTGTCGTATGGAACTTCAAAACCACCTGTAGGCATTATATCATATCAGCCTTTCCTAAGACCTTTTCACACTGGAAGTCCCTGCTTACAATCCCTACTTTATACTAATTGCACCCTTAACAAAAGAAAATTTTGCTCTTTTAATAATGTAGGTCACAAGCGTCTTGCTTTTAATACTCCGCCCTACTAAGTTCAATGTGTGCAAAATAATTTTTGAACCAGCATTATAATTATGGATAATCAAAGTTATGATTAAGTGGACGAGTAGTTGACTGTTTAACTTTGAAATGGTTAACAATCGTGGATCCTCCTGCAATGAAAAGGATAGATATCGCATAGTTGAGGGCTCTGGACTACAAAAACTGCAAACTCATTCTCTGAACTTCAATGACTTCTTGTTAACATATAAAAACACATAAGAATCTGTTATTAAGTACCAAGATATCTTGCAAAATCAACAAAATTTACACATGGATTTCATTTGCAGCAACTTAATTATGTACTTCGCTTGAATCTCTGTTGAAACTCTGGTGCACTCACTCAATATTTTTTTTTCCCCATTCAAGAAACCATCAATATCTTTTGTTAATTCTGAAAAAAATTTGGTTATCTTGCTATGTCGCTGACTTTCACAAAACTTGTTGATGGAGAACCAAATGAGGCTGAGAGTCATCTCGTTATCGTCTTGGTATGGGACAAGGGTCGGTGAACTTTATGTGGAGAGCTTTATTGAAATCTGAGAAAGTTTATTTGCTCAACTTCTCTTGAATGTGGGTTTCCCACGTTTGTAACAGAAATGGATGCTGTAAGACACTGAAGAGAACGGGACAGATCCAGATTGATCTCTAAGTTTAGGATGTTGAAAAAGTGTAGTTTCTGCCGAACAAAATACTATACTTTTGTAGCATCCAACTCTGGAATAACAATTATCATTAGGTGTTCCTAAAGTTATTTATTCTGTAGTACATATTGTGATAGACAATGTATTAGTTGTCTACAACATAATGCCAGACTGGTGGCTCTGGCATTGTACTTGCTTGTGATTATTTGGCCTTGGCTACCAATTCTTTGTGATCTGTAAAATCTGTATATGGTTGCTCTTCACTAGGTGAAACTGTTTCTTGTCCAAATAAAATAAAATAGATAGCGTCGGTTGTTGTGGCTGCTTTTTACAACCGTAAACAGCAGCATTAATGGGAACCAATCATCCATTCTTATTTCTTAGTATTTCTGTTATTATCATGTCTTTTAGTTATCATTTAAGACTAGCATTATCACTCCTTATCCTTAGCATTTAGGAGCATTATCACTTCTTATATAGGGATGAGCATTTTCATTGTTGTAGGTCTTTTGTTAAAAAAGGATCCTTATCCTCTTGTAGTTGCAATCCTTGCCTATTTAAAGGAAGGATTGTATTCAATAAAATCATCGATAATTTCAGTCAAGAAGAGTGGAATGAGGGAGTTGGTGATCTCTTACAAATCACCATTTAGAGTTTTTCTTAAAAAATAAGGTTCCTTAAACAAAGGGAGGAACAAGGGAAATCAAGAAGATTTTCCCATTAATCGGCCTGTGACGAGATCCTATTTGCGGGCCCTTAACATTGGTGTTTACTACCTTTTGCTGTAAGGGGTAACGGTAGAATAGTTCATTTGTTATATTCTGGTAGAGGCGGCTCAATAATGGGGTATCACTCCACTGTCTACCAAAAAAAAAAAAAAACATTTAACCAGAGTCAGTTTCTTACATATGCATATTTCTGGTTCGAGCTAGTGGACTGTTCTTAAATTGCTCATGTCTTGCTTCATTCTGATTTTAATTGTTAATGCTTAATGCTGGTGCACTATGTGAAAGTTTTGAATCTTTCGTTTCCTTTTTTCCGTCCCTTTTTCTTGCATCTTGCTTTCATTCTTTTCTTTTCTGATTGGTAATAGTCAGTTTGATCTGGGTTATGTTTTGACTTTTGAATATATGGTTGATTCGTTTACTTGATCCTACAGTTTACTTTAGTTTTACAGACATAATCTCCCAAGATGCAACATTGTTATGCAATTTTTATGGAACCTGCCTATTGAATCCAATTTGTAGTTCGGCACTGCCTAATACTGAAATGTTAGCATGGTGAATTCATTTAGAATCCTTTGAGAGCAGGAAGTGTCCAAAATGATTTAGTCTGCTTTAACTATATTTTATGTGCGTTTCTCTGTTTGACAAAAACTCATTACAGCTTCTAAAGAATTAGCAGTTGCTTATATGTTATGCTAATCTTAGTTAAATAATTTGTAAACGTTGGCTTAAAAATGCAGGATGGTTCCTGACCATAAGAGGGTAAGCCTGTTTAGTGACCTGGCTTGAGCTAGCTGTAATTGTAAATTGGTACTATTACTATGCTTCAAGGAGCTATTAACTACTGACACGGTCAATATGGTCCATAAGAAGCAACAAGCTAACAAGGCCTCCCACTTGTAGTTTAATATCTTAGATTGGTTTTGGATGCAAGTCATGCTTACAAGAAGTTCAATGTGATGGACTTCTCGGTAAATGTTGGCATATGAAACATATAAAAAAATGAAATATACTAAACTTGAAATTGACCTAATTAGAGAATAGGATGTTACTTCTCAACCATTGACCTTTTGCATTATACAAAAGGCTACCAGGATTAGTTACCAGTCATTGCTTATTATACCTCCTTTAACGACAACTTGTGAAGTAAAAAGAGCGAGTCTCGATTAAAGATGATAGCAAGATAAAGGTGAAATTCAGGAATGAACGGTTGAGGGTGGCAGGTTGAGTTTGTTGCTAAAATAATCTGACATGGCTTCAACTTATTATTTCATAGTGTCAGAATTTTCTAACTATTCTGTTCATGGTCAGAAATCTCTATTGTCTGTCTGAATATCTAGTGAACAGGGAAAAGAATTGAAATCGAAGTTGTACTTTATTAGCAGCCTTCAGAAAAGACCTTCCTCAAGACTTGTGCTGGTCTTGCATAATCTTGATTATAATAGCCCATTTGGTGGCTTAGTTGTATGTCATTTTGAAAGATAAGTGCATAGAATACATGATGATAGTTGTGGAAGACAATGTCAAATGGCAGCTCAATCAGACTTCTGGAAAAAGAATGTAGCCATGACTGTGATGTTTTGCCTAACAACATTTGTTTCTTCTTGGGGAGTCCAGAATCTTTTTTTTTTTTAAAAGAGAAAAAGAAAGAAGAGTTGTGATAGATAAATCTTCCCTTCATTTGTCAAACTTGAATCTTCCCCAGAAGAAACCAAAATTGTTGGTTTTGGGCAGGCTTTACCTGCTGATTTTCCCTTGATTTTCCTATGTGTTTATGGAATCTTATATTTTAAAAATGCTTTAGAGAATGACATCTTAAAAAAATGCCAATGTTATTTTTAGTATTAAACTTGTGTATAATAGAAATCTTATCCATAATTCTTAGTAGTAGTACGAGACTTTTGAATTAGTTGTTGGTGGAGTTATTTTCTTTTGTAGTTATCTCAGAATGGGCCCGAAGTGGAGTAGGTAAACAAATATGAAATAACCCAAAGTGACGGATAAGTTTGCTTGGGAATGTCCTTCTCTTCTTCAACCATCAAAGTCAGGTCAGGTTACTTGACGTACGTGTCTTTTGAATTTTATCTTCAAAGAGAAATCTCGTACCCCAACATTAATTAAAAAAAAAAAAAGAAGAAGAAAGAAAAAGGTAGGCATATACCTTTTTCCTTTTTCTACCAGATAAAAACACGTGTACCTATCAATAGAGTTTATTTGTGGAATTAAATTTGTTGTGCATTTGTTGTTTTTTAATGAGCCTGTGTGGACAAAGTAGTAAAGAGTTTTTGCTGATGTATAGGCTACCATGGAAAAATTCCATTATAGTCAGAGTTTTTACTACTCTGAATTATAGAATTATCATGCGTGGCGTGGAATCCATGGAAAAATGAGCAAGAAATTTCAACCCTCACGTGAGTAAAGGAATGTGCAAATTGCTCTACAACGTTGAAACTCCAAAATACTTTTCTTCCTTTTTGCATGAAGCAGTTATTCATTTGAAAATTTCATTATACACGTTTATAGTATCTAACAGACTAATCAAAGGAACCAATCCTTGCTTGGTGTTTCATGTGGTTTCTTGGTAGACCATTTCAAAGTTTAGAAATACAACAAGCCACATATATATATATATATATATTGTTTTTGTTGCCAAAAAAATTAAAAACACCAACGCGCATTAATTGCTATATCCATTCCCATCATTCGTTTTCATCGTCAAACCAAAAAAAAAAAAAAGAGAGAGAGAGATGGAGAGAGAGAGACAGAGAGAGAGAGAGAGAGATTAAAAAAAATCTCATCATTAACTTGTTAATTTGACAGCAGGACAAGGATTTTGGCATGGCTTATCCTGAGATGCCTTCTTTCTCTATTTGGTTTCATGTTTTATACATCATTATCTTGAAAGTGTAGTTTAAGCTTAAGTGCGCGAGAATTATGTTTTATGGTTTTATAAGCATAATCATTTTTCTGGTACTTAGATAAAGATCCAATTGGCCCAAATTCATAGGCTTGAACCTAACTGATTTGGTGAATGAAAGAGTTGCTTGATTGTGTCCACTTGCTGTGAAGTACAATGGAATGCTGATGGTTAATTTGACGATCAGCAGCTTTTACACGTGGTTTTAGATTAAGGATAGCCCCTTACCCACTTGTTTAATTTGCTTATAACAAATTATAAGTGGTGCTTCTCTGTGGAAATTGGAAACGATGAGAAAGACTTCCATAATAAAGGATCTTTTTGACAAAAGGGGCCTCTGGACGTCAATGGTTGGATGGTGGACAAGCCAAATTGAGGGCGGAGGAAGATGCACCTAAGACCAAGTCAACCAAGAAATTATATGTAGGTTTCTATTTTATTTTTTTATTTATATCAATTATTCTTACAAAACAAGATGTATTGTTTTTTTTTTATCACCTACTATTCTATTAGTGCTCTCACACAAGTGGGGTAAAACTCCTAATGGTGTGCTAGATATGTTTTCTTAATTGTTTGCCACATACAATTGTGAGTATGACTCCACGATCCTAAATCTACTCTTAATTTTCCCTCCCTCCACCTAAATGCCAAGACTAGGTTTCGAACTCTGCTCTTAGCATTAATTATTGAACCAAAGTCCAGTGCCTATATAGTTAAAATTAGAAAAACATAAGCATACACGGAATGATATTAGTACTCCTCAAAATGCCTCAAGCACTCCTCCCTTTCTTTTGTATTAGATAAAGTTATTTTCAAGCCCAATAATTTACATCTCATATTTTTTTATGCCAAACAGCCTTTTGACTTTTAATCTAAAAATTACTTGCGTTTATCTCCCAACAACATACAACAGCAGCGGGAAAATAAACAGACAAGCAAGTCTCAAAATCATAATTGCATTCAAGTGAAGTTTCAATCTATCATCAAAAAGATCAAGTGAAGACTCAAAATCATTAATGTCCATTATATGATGCCAAATTTTCCAATAACGAGAGACTTCCTAATAAGTAATTATTAGAACAAAAGATCCAACACAGTGACATTTGAGCTTTCATGGCATTCTAGTGTCTAGCTACTTGATGTTGAAAAGTCTTGCAAATCTCTATCAAGGTCAGGCAGGATTTTGAGGTAGTTTCATAGCCTGAGAAAAGTAAGATAAAAAGTTAAAGCAGAAAACCAGATCTTATTTTTTGTTAAAAACAATATAAGATTAGAAAAAATGGGACAAAACAATCATAAGCTCTTAGCTAACAATCGAACAAACTAATGAATAAAGGAATATAAATATATGCACATAAAACCAGCTCTGACTTACAAACCATCTCATTCTGAATTCTTAAAAGATTTTCTTTTCGCTAGCAGTATTATATTGCTAC
Source organism: Mitragyna speciosa (assembly GCA_024721245.1). Lineage (NCBI taxonomy): Eukaryota > Viridiplantae > Streptophyta > Magnoliopsida > Gentianales > Rubiaceae > Mitragyna > Mitragyna speciosa. Next base: position 23,708,352 of record CM045569.1, read on the forward strand.
TGCTGTATGTTGTTGGGAGATAAATGCAAGTAATTTTTAGGTTAGAAGTCAAAGGGCTGTTTTGGCATAGAAAAATATGAGCGATAAACTATGGATTTAAAGGCAATTTCATCTCATGCAAAGAAAGGAGTGTTTGAGTCTTTTTGAGAAGTGCTAATATCATTTCCCTAAACATTATACATGCAAAAAAAAAAAAAAAAAGAATGTCATCAGATAGTGATGTACAAAGTATAAACGAATTCTTCTTCCAACTTCTTTTATCCGAATGTCGATGTCAATTTGACAAGTGAGTTAACCTTGGTAAACTGTAGTGAAGCTCGTGAATTTTACTCCAGTGTAACAACAACAGGTGTCTTTTTGGTTAGTTCAAGCTTTGATGTTAAATTTATACTCGTGGATCGAATTACGTATTTATTTGTTGTAAATGATTGGTAATTGACGCAATTCACTTGTTCTAAATTATTGGAAGTGTAGAAGAAGATTAGAAATAGCTTCATTTCTTTTTGAACTCTTCTTGGAAGCACAGTAAGCTTACGTTGGTGGGCTTACTTTCGTTGATTTGGAATGCGAATCTGCCATTTATAATACTATTTGTTGCTTATTATTAGGCGCTGATAATTGTCCACCCCCCCCCCCCCCCTCCCCCCACGGCCCCAAAACAACTACTAGAAATGAAGGGCAAGCTTCTGTCTAAAAAAGTGACGCCCTTTTCTGCCTTCTACTTTTTAATTTTTGGGTTTTAATTTTCCTTTATCATTTATTAATAGCATCATCTATTACATATAACAATTCTATTCGAGACAGCAGCCACGTAACCCTGACTTTCACTGTATATATTTTTCGTCTCTTTTCAATTTTTATATTTTTACAACATTATTATTGTAATTCTATAAGCTTTCCTATTAATTTGTTAATTAATATTCTTTCCTTATTTATATAGTTTACTCTCTACCCGTTTATCATTTGATTAATTTTGGAAATTCATATTAAAAAAAAAACGGTAGCATCTTTTCCAAAATCACTGTTTCCCTAATTTTTCTCACTCTTTCTATTGTAAACAGATTTTAATTTTTATATTCGAATTATCATCCTTATTAGTGCATAAAGAGCCGACCTCATTCACTCTCCTTATCATAGTCAAGTGCATAAAAATTTACTCATTTTTATCAATTAAAAATCATGAATTGATAAAAAAAAAAAAAAAGAAATTTGCTGAGAGGATGCTAACGCAATTGCTTTTGGCACGGTTAAATACATGAAAAGGATAGTCTTATAGTAATATATCTTACGTACAAGTTATAATTTCTAACCAGAGTGCATAAATAAATGAAATTTGATCTTGGATCTTGCATTTTTTTCCTGATATAAAATTACAGAGAGAGAGAGAGAGAAGTACATGCATACTATACTAGTAATGGGAAGACTAGACTGGTATTGTTTCTGACTGAAGCGCCAATTGTTTTGAATACTTCCTTCCTTCTTCTTGTACGTTTGTTTGTCAGATGTGGTCTGAAAGTCAAATGCACAAACAAATTTATGACGTGTTGATGCTTCCAACTGGTAATTATTTAGTAGTTATTTCCATTGATAATAAGGTTTTGGGGGAGAGAGAGAGAGAGAGAGAGAGAGAGAGAGTTAAATCAGACTCTCACCAACCAAACCAGAGCCAAAATCAAGGAACGAAGGAAGGAAGGGCGGGCCAAAAAAAGTCTTCAATTATCCAATACTAATTCAATCACTTTTAATTGCTCCTTTTTCCTTTCTCAAAAGCATCAACAAAGAAACTGATTACGTACCTACAATTCAATGGAAGGCCTTATTCCGATGGTATACAAGTCCATCAAGAAAAGCAGAACTCGCCGTCACTACGAATACCTCGGCTCCGGTGGTTCTGCACCACTAGACTACAATAGTTTCTATGCCAATAACGATCGCTACACGTCGATGAATAATGGACAGAAATATGCTGCTCATCATCATGACAAGAAGACTGATGCTGGCTTCAATAAAAATGCAGAGAATGTTGAGGGACACCACCACCGGAGGTACCACTCCTTCCAACTTGATTACAACACTGGTGGTTTTTCACCCATGGATACAACAACAACATCCCAGTCCAAGAAACTAGTGCGTTTCAGGAGCCATAAATTCTTCTCGTGCGTCACTGGTGCATAATTACTTGTGCAGCTGAAGATCCCAAGTACTTGTTCTCAAGCTTTAATTTTGATGTTGTTGCTGTTGTTTTTCTTGTTCTCATTCATTGTATTGTTTACGCCCTCCAATTAATTCAAGGAAATGATTGATGTTAAGCTATAAATAGGTTGATGCTGTGTGCTGTATGTGTAAAGTTGTACATATCATCTTTAATTATACAGTCATGTTTCCCTCAAGATTGATTAATTAGCATACAAGTCAGATTAGTGAGGATTGTTATCACAAGTTGTCCAAAGTCTCTTTTGAAGAATTCTACTGAATTCTACTGTGTTAGAAATTTCTTTTTTTTTTTCCCCATTATGGATTAATAATGAGGATTCATGAACCTTCTTTTTTTTTTTTTTTTTTTTGATAATGGGATTCACTGAACCTTAATTGCTACCGAAAAAGAAAAAAACATAATTCAGGGCAAAACAACCACCAGCAAAATGAAGTATACTGAAGTCAGCCTGTTAATGATGTTTATTATCAGAATTGCAATTGCAGAAGTGAATTGTTGTGCCACTGCTGAATTTTAGCGTCATTTGCCAGAGATTTCGTTAGAAGGTCGGAGACATCACAAGGCCCGAGCAGTATCTGAAAAAAAATTTTATGATATCTTTATCTTGTGGTTTCACTTGTACTGTAATCCCTTTTTTTTTTTTTTTGGTGTTTTGTTTTTTTAGGCCCCCCGTCCCCCCGGGGTGGGCGGGGGATTGTAATTCAATTTTCTTTTATTCCAAGCAATGAGTTTTTGTGCCAATCCAGCCACTTCAGCATTTCTTTCTTCGGTGAAAAGGGCCAAAGGAAGGGATAAAAAAAAAAAAGAAAGAAAGAAAGAAAACAACTACTACTATAGTACTATTGGAAATGGTAAAATTGATGAACCATTTGAGGACAAAGCCGCGGCACTAAATTTGAAGCAAGCAACTGAAACTCACGAAATGGTGTTAAAGGGTCAGTCTTATTACATACCATTGTTCTTTGATTGAAATTAAAGAATAAATTACATACCTTCCCATTTATCAACCCCAAAAACAAAAGCATATAGCTTTTTTTTTTAACTTATTTACAGGTTTTTTATTTTTCAGAAAACTGGTGATCTTGTATTGTGACCCAAACTTAACACACTTGGATTTGGGCTATTATTCAGGCTCAACTTCAGCCCAGACCTTTCTTAGAAAAGATTCAGTCCTCTTTTATATGGCAGGATGGGCCGATCAAGAGCTGGACCAGCCCAACTGATAGTTTATTTCATGACAGCGTCCTTAAGCACGCTTGGTGGGTTTAACCCAAAAATAATCAACCATCCCATATCCCTTTCCAAGCTAATTGAGTTGTTTGCGAACAAAACTAAACAAGACTTTTATAAGTTTGCTCCTCGGCTCATTCAATTCAACAAACCAAATTCAAATACTAAATAAAGTTCAATTCAAAAAAAATGATTATGAGTTTTATTTGCGAACAATTGTTTATGTCAGTGAACAATGGAGTATGAAGAACATTAAATTTGTATTTATCATTTTCACACCCCCCTAGCAATAAGGTATATATTTGATTTAGTATGCTTTCTAGTGGTCCATTCCTTGTATTTGTTTTTAATTTTTCAATATTTAAGATTTTTTTCAAATAAAAAATAAGCTAAAAATTCAAGGTAGAAGTGAAGTTCAAACTTTGGGTTTTGTTAAATGGCTAGAAATCCAAAAACAATTCTGCCTCGTTCAATAAACAAGTCCGAGATAGAATGAATTTTAAATAGTAATGGGTCAAATTCAAACATGAGATACTTGGTTCGATTCAACTCGATTAGTTTACAGATATAAGTAGGTATAGTTGATTTGTAGTTTTTTTTTTTTTTTGGGCTAAATTTTTGTAGTCTCAAATAGCCATCAGTAGACATATTACTCTTATTTAATCAAGAAATAAAATAAATTAGATGGAATTGTAGAATACAATTAATTCATATTTAATGCAACCTTTATATCAAAAACACTGATTTATACACTTCACTTTTTGATACATACACTCTTCTCTTTGTATTTTATTATGTAAAAAATCTCAAAAAAAAAATCTATTTTTGTACACGTAAATTTAATATTTTGTAAATTTTGGATATTAATTTTAGATGAAATGTAAGCTGATGGCTTATAATTCAAAGGTACTCTAGTGTTTTCATTTGAGCTTAAAGTGGACTTTAATTTTGGAAGCATTGGTAGGCTGAGCACATGCCAACGGACTGACTTAGGAGTTATTATATTGGTACTCACAAAGCACAATTCCCATGGTTTAAGAGAAGTCCGGGAGAAGGTGTGAGCATGCCCACCCCAACAAATGCAATCACGACCTTCAACATTGACTACTATCACACTTGCAAAACGCGAGTCAACCCGTTCAACAAATAATCGAAAACTAATTGTCTTTCATTGTGGTGGCCGGCCACGTAGGTTCGTCGAGTTAACACCATATTCATTGAACAAATGAAACCAGGATAAATACTGGCACAAGATATAGTAGTTGGTGATCAATCTGGGAATTCGGAACAATCTTAATTTATCGTCACATGGTAATAGTGAGACATACCTGATAGTATTTGGTGATATATAATTAATTTTAATGTATCACGTAATATATCCGGTGATGCAAGCGCTGTACCTAATGCTTATTTGGGTAAGACACATTACAAGCTCAGCTAACATGAGTACTGGTATTTACATTTTTTATCTTTTCCTGCTTGCACTGATGAAAAGATTTTCCAATGTTGCCATAGCACTTGGAAAAATTTGCGGAAATAACATACATGTATGTAAAAATTCAAGTACAAATTAACTTTGGAAGGGCAGTTTTATTTTACTAATTACCACCCGAACAGAAAACTTCATATGATAGGACAGTAGGGTACCTATTGGAATCACAAAAATTAAAGTCCACAAAGATGTTGACACTCGCAAAATAGCGAAGGCTGGCAATGCTTATGAGTATAAATTTAGACAGCAACTCAGAATAAAAATTGCATCCTAGTTGGTTCATTTATAATCATTTTCAGAACATTAATTTATAATTATTAAGTACTCCTGCTGCATAAACAACAAATTGGAAGAAACAATTCGTTTCCATTTATCCTTTAGCCGACGAGCGGATGTTTGCTCCATTGGATTGGCCCCCGCGGTTAATAAAGCTACAATTTTCATATTGATTTTCGTTTATAGTCGCCAATGAGCCTTCTGTAAAATTGTAAAAACATCATCAACAATTAGACAATTACTACTAAGATAATACTGTCGGACTAATCTATCTCAACACCTCTGCGTGTGTAGACGTGGAAGCAGAATGTCACACCCTGCACTCGGGTGTAACACGCCACGTATTAGTTCATCCAATACGCAAGGCTCAAGAAAAAATCAAAGCAGTACTAAATCATAAATAACATAAATACCAAATATTTCAAGTCGTTACAAACATCCTTGAGTATTGAAGCTTAACGTCCATAAAAGTCTCCATTTTTTTTCTCTAAATATATAAATAAACTAGACATAAAATGAGTTAAATATCATTGGTTTACCAACTAAATAACCTTCAAATAAAAATAAATTGCTCTATCGATCAGCCCAATGCCTCACTTGCCTATCCTGAACTAAGACACCTGCAAAAACAAATATTATAAATGGGGTGAGCAACCAACACACTCAATAAGCAATTCCACCCCTTTTCTTACCACTCTGAGCAGTTACATATATAAATATATATTTATAATATATGCATTCATTCCATCATACACTATCCATATTCACACATAATAATAACACATGATACATAACAAAGTCGTGGCATATTAAACAAAACGTAGTTCATTACATACATGCTTGTTTATACATACATAGGCTCATATTTTTCAACATAAGAACCTGTCGTACTAGATATCTAACCTAACTTTTTCCCAATTAGGAGAGTCGTAAGTATATTGAGAACTAGTTCTCTCTAGTGTACAAAATCATAACATGTCATATATTCACACATCACACTTACACATGCATATAAATATAAATAATTAAAGTGCCACGATATCTGAAAGAATCATCGCATATATTATCTGCCCATTTTGAGTTTCATATTGCGAAAATATTCATGAAAAGCATAAATATATACAGACAACAGATTTTTCAAAACACGAGAAAGGGTAGGAACCATTTATCTCGGAGCGCAAAATCAACCGTCCTAATTCAAATAATCGTGGTCCCAAGGATATTCATCACCTAATCTATCTATTCTCTCTTTAAAAGTATGGTGAGTCTTGGAGTCTTTGCACCTTATAGTGTTAGTTTTCAAATATGCCTAAAATACCCTCATGTGCTATTTTATCATATTAATTGTGTTCTAATTGTAGTAGAGTTACAAACTCTTTACATTCCTTTGTGAATTTCATTGAATTTAATTTTTGTTGTTAATTAAAATAAAATAATTTCCCATACAAAAACCATTTACCTACCCTTCAATTCAATCCTCAAGAGACCAATAATACCAATAAACTTTAACATTTGTTCATAAGTTAGTTTTGACTTTTTAAAAACCAAAGGATGATGATTCGTAAAAATGTCACTATAGATTCTAAGAAAACAAGCAAAGTACTAAATTGTACTAAATTACGTTAATAAAATATAACATAGCTTTAAATTTTATTAAATGATTACAGTATTATGTTTAACAAATAAGTTGTTTCCAAAAATAATATATTGAAATTTGGGCTATGAATAAGCACTCTACTAGCAAGTTCTTTTTTGTCTTTTTTTTTAATACATCTATGTCAAGCTAAAGTTTTGGTGATTGATGAAATAATTCAAAAATAATATATTAAAATTTGGGTTATAAATAAGCACTCCGCTAGCAAGTTTATTTTATTTTATTTTATCCATGCCAAGCTAAAGTTTGGTGATTGATGAAATAATTCAAAAAATTGTATACATTTTTCAAAGTTCAAACAACAAATTACATACTTATCTAAATGGTTCATAACTATTGACTTTAACAATCTATGAAGGATGAAAAAATTTTAGGTACATGTTTTTAATGTAAAATTTAAAATAGATAGAGCACTTATAACAAAAAAATAGTACAAGATGTATGATTTTACAAAACGAAAATGAGAAATAATTCAAAGAGTACTATTAACGTTGACTCATAATTTTATTTGTGAAAGAACCCCTTTTATTTCATTTTTTGAACAAAACTTCTTCGATTAGACAAGGATTTAAAAAATATAAAAATACGTAACAAACATTTGTAAAGTCGATTTCATAAATGAATACAATAAGATACTAAATGATATACTTGTACAAAAATGGAGTTTTCCATATCAATGATATAAAACAATTTTACTTGATTGCAATGGATCTTTTTTCACATTAAAAAAAATGATTGTTTGCATCATTTAGAAGGCAACTAAGTTAATTTTGTCAAATTCTTTTTAAGTTTTTTTACAACCATGTTAAATGTCTAACACGCAAATGACTATAATTGAAAATTCACCAATCTAAACACACTAATTGAATAAAGAACCTGGATTCTAAATGGGAAAAATATGTATCTTATTTATAACTATATAGTTAAATAAATAATTATTTTTAGAATCTAATATTACACATATTAAACAAAGTTTTTTTCACCAAATTAATAATTACTATTAAGATGTATGGGATTTCAAGTATCCATTTGAGTTGATATATTGATAGTACATTATAAAGTAAATAGGTTTTAAGTTTAATCATTAATATTTGTAGAGAAAGAACTTCAAAATATTTTTAACAACATCATTTTGTAAATAAAAAAATTTTAATATAAATTTTTAAGTATAATGATACTTGAACATAAAATAGATTTGATTTATCATAATGCCAGCTATATATTATCTGCAAAGCTTTAAATAAAAAATTTAAAAGTTTTAAGGTTATGACTTCAAATTCAAACCATAAATTTCAACAACAATTATTTTAAGAAAAGAATAATAGATAATCAATTTAGCATGGTATTCATAAAATTATATAAAGTTTTAGTATCCAAGAAGTATTATATTTTAAAATAAATTTACATTTACATTATCTCAGTTTAAAACTTGCACCTTCCAAACAGCTATGTATGCGCATTTAAATAACCATTAACATGTTTAGAAAAAAGAAGATTTATCCTTTTTTTTTACTATATACAAATTAATTAAATAAAAAATGCGACTTCATGCAATGTTAGAGAAAGAGTTGTCAATTAGATATTATCTCTTACTTAAGTTCTTTTTATCTTTTATTTTTTAGACTATTGGTGCAATAAAATTTAGATCGAAAAAAGAATGTGACTCTGTCCAATGTACCTATGATGATCAAGAGTTACGAATTTTATTAAGTAAACTCTCCTAAAGTTTATCTTTTGTGTAGTTTTTGAAATTTATCCTTTTTTATTATTAATAAAATAAATTCAATAGAACAAAGATGTGACTTATTTAATATAAGAGGAAGAATTTTGAGTTCAGTCAAACATATTATTTCCTAAATTTTGAGAAGTAACTTACTCTGTGCACCCAAACACATTCAAATAGCATCATCTCACATATTTTAAATTGTTTTAGGAAGGGAAATGTTTACTATTTTAAAAGAAGGCATAATTCATTTTTTTGGTGGTCCAAGAGAATGGGAATTCTTTAATTTAGAAATATTATGAAGTTCTCTTAATGTATCGAGAGGCATGTATATACGCTATTGAAAAAGCCTTTTAAAACCACTTAAAAATGAAGTATTCATATGATCATTGTATGTAAGTTAAGAATTGTTCTTGAATTTTTTGCAAAATACTTCCTAATTTTTCTCTGAGTGGTACAATTTTGAATTGATTGATTAAACATTTTATTCTTTTCTGGACTATATATTTTTCAAAATTTTTTTGGGCATACTCTTCAAAATAAAAATAAAATTCCCATACACTTATGATTCATCTCACGTATTATTACATTATTAAAAAATATTTTATAATAATATCACAATGTCAAAACACATGTCAAGGATTTTGAAGAGGATGTAGAAGTTAATCTAATATTTTTCAATTCATTCACTTTGTTTCTAATACATTTCTTTATAAAATAATTAA